>PVIU01012173.1:0-61175 GCA_004026605.1 Ondatra zibethicus
ATGGCTTCTCAGTCTGCCCCCATTGGCAGCCACATTTAGAGAGTCCAGTTTGATCATATGCTCATTCAGTCCCGGTCCAGTTGGATTTGGTGAGCTCCCATTAGATCAGGCACACTGTCTCAGTGGGTGATCCAGCCCCTCACGGTCCTAACTTCTTTGCTCATCTTCTCCCACCTTCTGATCTTTGACTGGACCTTGGGAGCTCAATTCATTACTCTGATGTGAATGTGGGTCTCTGTATCTATCTCCATCCATCGTATGAAATTTCTATGGTGGTGATCAAGATATTCATCAGTGTGACTATGGGACAATGCTAGTTCCGGCACCCTCTCCTCTGCTGCCCAAGTGGGTGTTTTTCTTTGTGTAGAGTGTTGATTACAAGTTGTTATGGAAAATGGTCAGGAAGAAAACTAAATAAAGGAGGCTAGATTCAGAGTTCTTGCTTTGAAAAAAAAGGGGCAAGTGCTGTGAGACAATGGGTTTGTACTTTGTAAAGATTTGTCACTTGTATTGTTTTAATAAAACTCTGATTGGCCAGGCAGGAAGTATAGGCAGGGTGATAAGAACAGGAGAATTCTGGGATGAAAAAACTCTCAGTCTGCAGTCATCACCCAGACACAGAGGAAGTAAGATGAGAATGCCTCACTGACAAAAGGTACCAAGCCACGTGGATAACACAGACAAGAATTATGGGTTAATGTAGGATGTAAGAGTTAATAAGAAGCCTGAGCTAATAGGCCAACCAGTTTATAATTGATGTAAACCTCTGCATGTTTCTTTGGGGCTGAACAGCTGCAGGACTGGGCAGGACAAAAGCTACTGCCAACATCCAATGTTTTCTTGTTCAGATGACATCTGATGGTAAGAGTGCCATGTTTACATGCCCAATGTCACTGAGGAAAATTGCAGTTTTACATCTAGTAGTATTATTTCATGAAATTGGGAACACCTCTGTTTGGTGCTTATAAGTGTAGAATTACAATATCCACCAATATTGTTGGATTGTTCTTTGGTTGAGTATGAAATGATCTTTCTTACATCTTTTGATAACTTTTGGTCTGCAGTCTATTTTGCCATATATTAGAATAGCTAAATTTTCTTGTTTCCTGAATTCATTTGTTTGAAATATCATGTTTCTTCCTTGTACACCAAACTGGTGTCTATCATTGACGGTGAAGGATTGTGTTTTTGTTTGGTGTTTGGTAACAGCATAAAGATACATTTTGTTTTCTGACTAATCTTCTAGTGGTATATGTTGTTGTTGGAAAATTGAGATTATAAATATTCAAAGTTATTATTGAATGATATGCATTAATCTGTCATACTTCTGATCATCTAGTTTTTGACTGTTTTAATCAACTCTCTTAATATTATTTCTTAATCCCCTGTGTCCACTTGAGTCTTTATTCTTCTCTTCATACTGAATGAATTATTCTTTCTACTATTCTCTGAATAGTTGGCTAAATGGTCATATATTCTTTTATTTCTCACTAAATTTTAATTTTTTGAATTTTTTTTTTTACTGTGTCCAATAGTTTAAATTGACAGCTGTGATCTTTTAGAACTTGGAATATGTCTTTAAAGGCCTTCTGGTTTTAAAAGTTTCTACATAATAATCAAGTGTTATTCTGATGGGTCTGCTTTTACAAGTGACATGACCTTTCTTTCTTGCAGCTGGCAACAAGCACACTTCCTCTCTCCCTCCCTCCCTCTTTGTTCTTTCTTTCTTTCTTCTTTTTAATTATAACTTGTCATGGAGAATTAGTTTTCTGATTCTGTTTGCTGGAACATCTATAGGCCTCTTGTACCTTGATGGAAATCTCTCTCTACACATGGAAATGTTTTTCTATGACTTTGCTGAAAAATATACTCTATTATTTTGGTATCATATTCTTCTCTTCTACCAAGTCCATACTATAAATATTTGATTTTTTTCTTATATCTCCAAACTCTTCCTTGTTTATGTCATATGTTTTTATAAATCTATCATTAGCGTTTACTATGTGGTTCAATGTTTCTACCTTGTCTTCAATCATTCCCAGCATTTCTAAAGCATACATTCTATTAGTGAGGTGTCCCATTAAGGTTTTCATTTGACTTTCTGAGATTTTCATTTCCAGAGTCATTTCCATTCGACTTTTCTACAGTAATCCTCCCTTTATTAAATTCCATTTACATACCTTGTCCCAATTGCTTCATTTCATTCAAATTCATATTTTATCCTTGTAAAATGTATTCATATCTTCTTCAAGTTGTTTGAACACAGTTATAGTCTTTCTTTTGAATTCTTTGTCTGAGAATTATTTGAGGACATTCTCTTTGAACTTAATTATTGTACGGTTAGAAGTTTTTGGGAGAATACATGCTACTTGGGATTTTCATACTGTTTTTGTTTTTACATTGGTAGTAGCCAATATGGAGATAGTTAGGTGACTACTGTGGACTCAGGCCTGATGATGTGGCAACTGCTTGCTTTCTGGTGATAGCTAGGATAACTGCAGTAGTGTGGGCCTGAAGATCAGGGTTTGGACACTCATTTTCTGTGTAAAGCAGGATCTTGTCATGCATAAAAATTTGAACTCTGAAGTTTAGTCTGGGGACCCTTTGGTAAATTAGATGGTGTTACAAAACTGCAACGGAGAAGATCCATGAGACCTTAGAAGAGGACTAGAAATAGATTTCAACCAGATTGTGTAAACAACAGTATGCTTTGCCCTGGGACTTCACAAATTGTGAAGAAATGGAACTTCCTAGAGAACATCATGATGGTCCACTACACTGACAAAACTAGATCAGCTCAGTTGGATGAGTGTGAGTTGGAACGCACGTTAAGGTTTTGAAAAGACACATGCACTCCAGATGTTGAATCATAAGCTCATGAAACATCAGATACATGAAAGTATCTTTTGAGATATATGTTAATGGCAGATACGACTGGCAATTCCTTTCAAGGCGCTGGGACCTTTGAGCTTTCCTCTTCTGTCACAGAAAGGCAAACACAAAATCCATGCATTCTCAACAAAAGGAAATTTCAAACTTGAAAATGCCACTCTGATCTTGTTATTGGCATCGAAAACTGGCAGTTTTGAAGATAGTAGAGAACACTGCAAAACTGTACAGTTAACACTGGGTTTTAAAATTTCTGTCATTTTAGCCTCCCAAAATAATCCTATGTTAATGCACTCAAACCATGACAAAACAGTGCAGACTGTTTCCCTTAAATACAATATATCTATATTTCTCAGCATTCTGGGTCATATAAGGCAAAACCCCTAGTTGTCTAAGAAGGACTTCAATCCTGGAACAGAGAGAGTCACTTCTCACTGTGTCTTGAGGTGAAAGAAGCCCACAGAGAAGTTTCCTTCAAGATATACAGAAATTATTCCACTAACTTTAATCTGTGAATTTTCTTTATTTACTTAAGCATTCTACTCTTTAGTAGATCTCAAACACATAAGGGGATTTTGAATCCATCATTATGAATAGAATTGCTGATACATAATGAGACAGAAAGAGCTATTTTCACTTTCCAGTGACTTGCTAGACAAATTTTAATATTCATGTGCCTTTTCATTACTTAGGATGAGATCCTCAACTACATCAAAGGAAAAACATGGAAGCAGATAGCAGGGGTCATATCTGTCTAAGAATAGGGTCTGAATCACTCCATCAGCCAACTCAGGAGTGTTGGAGCTGTGGCTGGGTTTAGAGATGTCTGTGAAAAAAAAAAGAGCATCCCCAGTACACCAAGACCAAGTGTAGGAATAGGGTTTTCCATTTACTAATTTTTGCAAATACTATGATCAGTTATGATCCACCATTAAGGTTCCTGGAACACATGCATTAAAGACAAGAATCAAGAAAATTGGAACAACATAAGAAGTGGAGATTAGTGTTTACTGTTTGTACTTTAGTAACCCTCTCTTTGTATAACCTGAGTAATAGCTATGGTATCTGCTTATAACCTCTCATTACTTACAGTTGCATGTGATTCCTTCTCCATGATGAATGAAAGCTACCTCATTTATTGAATTTTGCTGAAGATAGAACCCTTGCAGTCCCATCCATTCTCAGCTACTATCCACATGCACTAGCCAACTGACCCAGGCATGCTCAATCAGCTTTGCGAACAACCTGGTGGGGACATTCCCTGACTGGTTTCTCTGTGTACCGTGCATCCAAAGTAAGTTTCAGTAAAGAGAATTCTATGGTTGATTCCTTACTCTCTGCTCTTCTCTGTCTATAAGCCTCTTCTTAGCTATGGCCCTCATTAAATATCTTTCATTAGAATACCCTCCATATTGTTGTCTCATGTGAACCCCTCATAAGGGATTCATTTATTTATAAAATAAAGTGTGTCAATGAATATAAAGCATCTTCATCTCTTTGCAAGTTTATGATCTCCTTGAACCAAACATATAAATAGGTATACTCTATTTTGTTGACTATCAGAGGAACAACAATTAAATGCTGGTTTAATGTCCTGTCATTTGAAGAAAATATGTCCAGAGATATGCTTTTGTCCTTGAGAAATATGATGTCTACTAGGACACTTAAAACTTAGGACAAGAAATTGCTAGGATTAATGATCATAATTTAATTAAGCAAATGTTTATGTCTAGATAGAAATTATCCAGAGTCTAGAAAAGAGATTTTTCTAGATTGTACAGTGTTTATGGGTGAAACATTACCATTGAAGTCATTACTGGCTTAGATGGGAGTCCATAAATTTTTGTAATGATATGCATGCTTTCTTAGACAGAGGGTATTGAACATAATTTTTGTTTTTTTTTCATGGCTATACATTATTGTTGTTAACAGCTATCAGTTCTCCGATTCCCCACAGTAAGGACACTTCTGACTCTGCATAGATGTGCATAGATCTGCACCAAATGAGCAAAAATGACCTAATTTCCTGTGCTTGCATCTAGTTTAGATGGTGCTGCTTTGCCTTAATATCACTCTATGCTATTTTTATTGATTTTATTTTTTGATATTGTACTATAATTAAATTATTTCATCATTCCCTCTTCTTGCTGCAAACACTTGCATATACCCCTCCTTGCTCTCTTTCAAATTCATTGCCTCTTTTTCCATTAATTGTCATCTCAAGTATTCCCACTCATTTTCATTCCCTTCTCCCTTCCATTAGTCATTGTTAGAATTTTATTGGCACAGGAACCAGCTCATGTTAATAATTTTTGAATGTGTACTGTGTATCAGGCATTTTCTAATGAGATTATAGACATGAAATAATTTGAAATTCACAATTCCCTAATTCATTAGAATATTTCTAAAAGATTACAGTGAATGTAGTGTGCAAAATTTCATACATGAATCTGTTGGACTGTGGAATAAAGTTTAATTCATGAACTCACTGATGTTATCTCAGAATCTCAATAATCCTCTCGCAGGCTCAATACGAAATATGGAGTATTGAGAGGAGATACTTAACTTCTTCACCAGTAAACATCAAAAGTGATATGTCTTTGACTAAGAATGCAGAGAAGTTGGAATGTGAATCACACAAAGTTGCAAGCTTACAGAGTAAAGCTTTTAATAAAGACAAAAAAATTGCAAATAACTGGCATCGTTTCCATTAATTCTACCAGGTTCTTTTTGTTGCACATAGTCCTTGGAAATATAATGTGGCCTCTTTTTGCTTTGTTACTGGTTTCTAAAATCTCCTAAAATTTGTCTTCTTTATGTTTGTCTACACCAATGACGTAGAGATAGCTTTATATACATATATCCCTTAATAGATACCCAATCCTTTTGAGTTCATGAAAAACCTGTGATATCAATCTATTCTTCTTATCTTTGTTTATCTTGAGAAATACAAAGTCATTGGCCTGTATTTCTCTATATCATTATTGCAGAGAAAGAAACATCTGCATTATCCAACAGATTGTGACCAAGTTTCTTCTCTGGCTGTGTTCTTAAATATTCCCTCAGGGGGTGCTGCATTGGTGCATTGTAGGCCTCCCATTAATTTAAGACATTCTTTTCAAACATGTGTATAGCCCTCCCCAATGTACTATTGGCTTATAAATTATACTTGTTGTTTCAGGGCAATAAATGAAATGATGAATGCATGCTTTGTTCAATCACCTTTTTATTCATGAAAGGCAAAACAAATATTCTAAGAAAGCATTTATCTACATCAGGAATAAGCTATAAACCTTTCAAAAATGCTCCAAGTAATCCAAAAAGAAACCACTAATTACTGTCATGACAGAAAGGATTCCATAGCTGTAAATGCTCAGGGAACCGTAAAGTATTGGAGATGGAAATTTTCCTATGGAACCCTCCTTTTCCAAATGGGTAGCAGACATTCTTAGGAGCAGAGTGCCGCACATAGATCATCACAGCTCTGACCAAATGTATTATGCCTGCATCTCCTGAGTCTACATCCATCATGGCTTCCTGAAGTCAAAGGTGTTGACCTCCAGTAGAAAAGATCAAAGAGGTCACTCTACTTGCTCCTATATCACTGTGAAGGCTCTTCTCTGTGCATACTTCTGCTTGTTCAGATGGATCAAAACAACTAGAAGCACAAATAGCTCAACAGATGACAGCCTTAAAAGGAAAACAATGCCCTTTAAAGGTTTTGATTTTGTAAGAGTATCCTAAAAATTTCATTGTCCTAGTGACACATGCATGCTTGTCAAGTGATATGAGTGACAATGACCGTTCCCTGGCTTCTCTCAAAGCTGATAAAGTGATGAGAGAAATGGCATTTTAGATGATGTTAGGGTACTAATGCTTGCTTTAAAAAAAACTGGATTACCAGATCCCTATTTTAGAATTTTTTCAATTTATGTGTCTAATTTCACTATATTATTTTCTCATATTATCTTTAAAGAAAATTGGGAAGAGTAACCCTTGACATTTCTACAGACAAGGTTTATGTCTGTTCATTCTTTGTGTTCTAGATGTGATACAAATCAATATTCAAAGAAAGAGGCAGTGAGTATTCAATAGATCTCAAGCTTCAATTTCACACAAATGCCTGTCCCGGCATGTCACCACCAACTCATTTTTCATCTCACAAAAGATATTTATCTTACTTTACCAGATTTTTATTATTAAATATATTCAAATTTATGGACAGCCTACAAACAAAGTCCAACAATAGTCATCTGCATCTAATGTAGAGGCAGACTACAGAATAGTAGGAAATTCTTGGTAACTGTATGACTGACAGAGGAATAGGGCCAGGGATATAAATAAAACTAAAAGAAACCCTAAACCAGTTTTATTTTGTTTTTTAAAAAGACAGCAAACCTAAACAGAGAGTTTCCAAAAGAAGAAATACAAATGACTAAAAAATACTTTAAAAATGTAGAAAAAGACAAGATCTCCTGAGTAAATTGGGAGCATGGAGACCTTGGGAGAGGATCGAAGAGGAGGGGAGGGGAAGGGCAGGAAGAGGAGCAGAGAAAAATGTAGAGCTCAATAAAAATCAATTTAAAAAAAGATGTTTAACATCTTTAGTTAATTAAGGAAATACACATTTAAAACACCTTAATACTCCATCTTATCACAGTCAGAATGGTGGTCATCAAAATACAAAACAGAACAAATGTTGGTGTTGATGTGGGAAAGGGATACCCTTCCACACATTCGGTGGGGCTGGAAACCAGTGAAACCACTTCAGAAGTCAGTCTGGAGCTGTCTTAAAAGTTGAAAACAAAACTCCTATATCATCAAGTTATAACCCTCCTGGGAACAGAACCTATCAGAGAGATCCCTGAACATCCATGTTCACACTTGAGTATAATGAGTATAGCATGAAGTATTTGTGCATGGAGTATTTGTGCAGGGCATAAAACAGGGGATGGAATGAAGGTTATCTTATGGTAGAGGAAATAGTGAAGCCTAAGTTAAAAGAGAGTGAACATGGGGAATGTTTTGATTCGGAGCACTTAGGTAGTGAGACAGGCAAGTACATGGGGGGGGGGAGGAAAGGAGTGAGATAGGGGCCATTACCTGGTATAAGGAAAGTATAAATAAACCATTTGAAAAGCAAGATAAGCTCATCTGTGTAATTACGACTTGGTTGTTGTCAGAGTAACCAACTGTCCTCTGAATGGTTTCAAGACTCAACTCGAGGGTGTGGGGAGCAACACACGGCACTGGAAGCCTGGCTAACAAGTCAGGTGTACAAGGAGGTACTAGGCTTATGTAGCAAACCTACTTATGATAGTGGACTAAGCTGGAATAGCATCAAACTATCTACTAAATATCTACGCTTATTCACATAGGCAAAAGCCTTTTCAGCCTTAGCCAGAAAATCTCTCCTTAAAATAAATAGGGTGACTGCAGAGACCCAGAACACTAGAGAAAGATACTCAGACCCACACACTTATACCACCCCCTCTAAGACTTAGGGAACACTTTGGCTAAAAATATGCAAGCATTGGAAGATAGGAGCTAAGGTTATTAAACACCATTCGCTCTATGCAACTACCTTGATATTACTGAATACCAGCTATACTTACCTTTCCTGGGCCAACAAAAGATCAGCCCTACCATCAGGCAGTTAAGGATAGTAGAGGGCTCACTGGGATTGTGGTCTTTACCTCTAAACACCTGGCTATCAATAGATTCTGATGGAAGAACCATCTTTATCTTTAGTCATATACATTTAGCTGACCACACCAGGCTCCAAATTCATAGTCATACAGATGACTCTACTTAATCTTTGTGGGTCCCCAAACACAACAAATCAATATAAGTTCATGTGAGGTATTTGTGGACAGAGAAGAGAGAAGACATGTGGCAAGGATACAAGAGCTAAGAGTAGCATGCTTTGTTAAAGAAATAAAACTGAAGACAGCCTTGGATAGCAACAGGGTCAACTCACTTTCCTTAATGTATTCATCAATATATTAAATAATGACATATGTGATTGCATCAAATATCTTTATAACTTCAGAAACCACCTTCAGCTCTGCTTGCATGCCCTACAAAACCAGGAGGTTCTCACTACTCTCTAAGCTATAATGATAAGGTTCTGCCAATTCTTTGTAGGTCTTGCTAATGCTAACCAGTTCAGTAAAAAACAGGAAAAGAGTCAAGATGAACTCTATAAATCACAGTTAATTGAAAATTCTCAGAAGTATTTCCCTTTACTGCAAGTGCCTTTCTTTTTTACTTGAACAGTAGTCTATAGTTCTCCTTCAATAGTATTTAACAAATGAATAGGTATAATCTATCAACTTAGAGGTAACCATCAAAATGTGAAATCATCTTATTATTAGGTATCATAACCATTTTTGATGGTTTAATAAATTATTTTTATAAACATATTTTTAGAATGTTTTTTAAATTCCAAACTAAAAAACAAGGTTGAATGATGAAAGAACAATTGAAAATATAGGAAACAATTAGCAAACCAATATTTATCAAGTATAAATGACAACCTAGTGAGAAAGCTTATTTCTGAGGAAAATTATCATTTAAAATGAAGTAGGCATGGGGCAATCCCTTAACAGAAGCCTATTAAAACTTTCATAGAAGCAAAAATACTTTCAGGTAATACCTGATTAAGAAAAAAAGTCTAGTTTGGGCTGTGAAAATAACTCAGCCAGTAAAATGTTTGTTGTACAAGCTTGGCAATCTGAGTCTAACCATATGAACCCATCTATAAATGTTAAGTGGTCACATGCTCTTGAAATCCTAGTAGTCAGTAGTGATAGAGAGATAGATCTTGGGGTCAAGTAGCCAGTCATCCTGGTTTGCTTGAGTGAGTTCCAGAACAATAAATAGACCCTGTCTAAAAAATATGAGGTTGATAGCACCCAAAGAAAGACACCCTTTGGTTATCCTTTGGGCCCAACATTCACACCCAGATAAAACATGCATGCACACATGTGCATACACACACATACACACTTACCCATTAAATGCACAGCTACATATGTTTAGCATACACACACATACACACCTATGCACCAGCACGCAAACCTTCACTCATCCACAATGAAAACACCTACCCAAATACACATACACACACAGATAATTAACTGAGTGAGTGTATTCATTGTTATTCTTCTGTAAAGATGGGTCTGACAGTCAACAAAGAGAACCATTGTGAACACAGGGCAGAGATTGAAAACTTAGAGCTCCACCCATCCACAGACCCATAGGATACCATCTAATGGTGGACAGAATGGAGATTCTCAGTGAGCAGAACAGAGGTCCCCCACAGAAGCCTCAAGTTGGCTGCGCTCAATTTTGGGTGATGCTCTTAGATTGATTAATAAATATTTGTTTCCAAATATATGACTCATAGCAGGAATAAGATTATGCAATTTAGCAGAGGAACAAAAAAAACAAACAAACAAACAAACCTTGACCACCCAGGAGAATCTCATTAACATGAAGTCACTGAAAGACTGAGGGACAATTGGGTGGTAGATGAACCCTCCCTTGTGGCAATTCTTGAGGAAGAAGGGAGATTTTGTGTGCCAAGAATTTTGTTTTATGTATAGGACTGATGATTGTGTGATTCTGAGTTATTCTTACTTATTGTGGAAGAGTTTATAGGTACCATAGTCACTGTAGCAGTTTCTTAGGGTTATTTTATGAAAATGCAGTCATTACCCACTAACACTTTCATGTATCTGGGAGGCCAGAGAAACAAAAGTAGGTGAAATATCAGTGTCAGTAATAAGTCTATCATTCTAAAGTCCTAGAGGAAAACTGCTGAATCTTCTAGTTTCCAGTGGTACCCAGATTCCTTGGCTTATAACATTATTTTAGTCTTTGACTTTGATCATGTGGCCCTTTCTCCATGGCAACCTCTTGTATTCTTATAAAAGGCTTGATCACAGCCCAGCCTAAGGCTCCCATACAAGTCCTATGTTCTGCTCACTGAATGGCTCCATGTTTCTCCCATGTGATAGTATCTTGACATTCTATCCTCCGATGTTCTCTTATAAGAAACTTATACTTGTGGTTGCTAGCTTGAATAATCAAGAGTAATTGTTCCATCTCAAAAATTTACTCACAGTCAAGAGTTGTAATATATGCCTGCAGTACCAGCATGGAGCTGATGGAGATAGAAAGATCAGTCATCTAAGGACATTCTCTCTCACATAGGATGATTAAAGCAAGTCTGGGCTACATAAAACCCTTTCTCAAAAATATTAAAGAAAACAAAATGCTTGCATTTCCAAAGACTTTTATTTGCTCATTTACAAGTTTTGAGTTTTAAAGGGTAGGAAAGTCAAGGGGCATTTGATCTATTAAAGACACATTTTAGTAAAAGGGTGAAACCTAGATATGATGGTAACAGCAATGTTATCCCTCTTCTTTCACCTCCTCACATGCATTCCCAAATCACCATGTCTATTAAAAGTGAGCCAAAACTTTTGTTTTAGGACATGTATTCCACTGTGTGCAATCACTCTGTACACTGAGAACACAGTTGAGAATGAGATCATATTCACTGTCCATACTCCACTTTCTGCACTAGGTTTTCTAACTCACCACTCATAATCACATATACAAGAGTACACAGAGAAGAAGCTAGGTATAAAACATCAAAGTTTTGATGTTGCAATTGACATCATATTCTGTGTTTGCTAGATATTTGGTCAAATGGTCTATAACTGAGTCAGGAAGGAGAAATACATATATTGGACAGGTTTTATAAGCCAACTGATTTAAGATCCCTTTGTACACACTTTTCAGCCTGATGACTAAATAATTGCTGGTCTTATCCTCTTTTTATACATGGAGAAAATAATGAAAAATGTCACATCTTATTTGGCTGAAAATCAACATAATCTGTCATGAAAGTGTCATTTTCCTTAACTTTAAAATAAGTGGTAGGAAGCTTGGAAGTTAATTTGTCAGAAACACATAGATCAATATAGCAGTTTCTGAAATTGAAAGAATATCCCACTTCAAAAAAATAGTCCTGAAGACAAAGGTGAAAAGAATTGGTTTGCAGGCAAAATGAACAGAGTTATATCACAGAATGTGTATTTATTCTGTTATGGTGCCTAACTTTTCTTGCTTAACCCTTTGTACTTTGAGATAAGATGTTTTCTTCTAACGATATTCTTTTTTTTATTTATTATGTATACAATATTCTGTCCACATGTGTGCCTGCAGGCCAGAAGAGGGCACCAGACCTCATTACAGATGGTTGTGAGCCACCATGTGGTTGCTGGGAATTGAACTCAGGACCTTTGGAAGAGCAGGCAATGCTCTTAACCGCTGAGCCATCTCTCCAGCCCCCCTAATGATATTCTGATATCACTAAAAGACACTGTACTGCATAGTGACCCTTTTAATTTGAGATTAAAGTGTAACCAAACAAAGAGAAAAGTGTGGTGGATTCCCTTAAGTCTAAAATCTAGCAAAGGAGAGCATCGATTCCTGGCATCTCAGAAGTGTAGTATGGCATGAGGACTTGGGGTACACTAGGACCTCCAACATAGGGAACAGCACAGCATTTAAATCCATACTTTCTGACATGCTGTAGATGAATTTTGGCTGAATGTATCACTGGCTGAAGCTCCATCTAGTGAGCCTTGGTACGGAACTCTGTACTGGCAAAGCCACCTTCCTGCCATTTGATGTTGAGGTTCAAAAGCACTGTTTAACATTTCCATGTATCTTTTAAAGGTGAAAATACATTAATAAATTGAAAGTTTCATGAATAAAGCTGTCTGTGAAATTATCCACCTTATTTGAGTGAATACACTCAGTGAATTTATGATGATTAACAGTAATACGATGAACACCACAGTGCATAATAATGATTTTCAACATCTTATAAAAAAACATTATCAATATTTTATATACCCAAACAAGCAGTATAACATTGGAGAAATTCAATGAAGCTAATTTGAGCAAGTCATGAGAAGGAAGGAGATGGGACCCAGAAACATCTTCTCTTTAGAGGCAAAGGCCTCTCTTCTATTCATAAATACGTTGCTTTGGCATTTTGGAAAGGCAATTGTGCAGTTGGAGAACTTCAGAAAGAAAACTGCATGTCATAAGAGAAGTGGACACAGAAGACTATCTCACAGTACTAAATATCCTCTAAACACATGGGAACGCACAAAGACAGCACATCCTGTAAAAATAATAATATTTAAAATCTAGATCTCAGAAAACATGTCAGAAAAGCAGCATAAAACCATACTTCTGCAGCAAAATGTGAAGAGGCACAACACGGAGTGTCTGGAAAAAAAACGTGCTTTCAATGGAACCAATCTCATCAAGTAGTGGAAATTCAAAGATAAATTATCAGGAATGAAAGAGGAGAGCTAGGACAGGGAAGGCTACTGACATGGAGCAACAAACACTCTTTTCCCATCCAACTGTGTGCAAAAGTATTAAGTCTATTTTAAAGAATTCTGGTAGATCAGAGTACATGCTAATAGCCTGTATGAGTGGGGCTTTACAATGTGCATAACCAATAATGGGATACTCAAACAAGCTTCTCAGGAGCCAATCAAAGCAAAGGGAAGAATAGGATTTGTGCAAATTGAGTGGCAAGAGATGCAAGAGAAAGGGCTCAGGTACATTCAAGACATGGGTGAAGAGTAGCACTTGGCATATGGCTATTCCCACAACACACACAGGACAGGCACTAGGGTGTGGTATTTGACACAGTGAGGAATGTTCCACCAATAAACAAGGGCTATTCGTCCACATAGTGTTCTAAAGTGAACAGGGAATGGCCAAGCAGGCATGTCACATGAAACTTAGCAAACCAAATTTCATGTAAGCAAATTTCCTCCTGAATCTATGTAAATAGAAAATATAGAACAGCTTTAAACTAAAGCTAATTTACTCAAACAAATATTTCAGGAAAGAAAACAGAACAAAATTAAACCTTTAAATCAGAAATTGAGCATGGAAATTTGGAGAATGAAGTGTGTGTATATGTGTGTGTGTGTGTGTGTGAGAGAGAGAGAGAGAGAGAGAGAGAGAGAGAGAGAGAGAAGGAGGGAAGGAGGGAGGAAGAGACAGAGAGAGAGAGTCCCCAAAGATTATTTTCAAGGTAAACAAATAATAATAATAATTATTTTCAAATGTCATTGAAAACTCAGAAAAATAAAATTAAGATAAAATTAGACAAAGTACCCACAAAGATGCAGAGAAAATGTGGAAAAATAAAGGAAGACTACAGAATGAGAAACATTAGCACACTAGGTTTTTCTAATGAAAACAAACAAAACAAAACACAGACCAAAAGTTCCAAAATTAAAAGGTTAAAAAGTATAATGACACCAATATTTAAATATACAAGTCATGATTATTCTCTATATAATTATACACCTGCATCTTTATGGCAAAACAGTTTAGGATCTGTGGTAAAAGGATCCTATATGCAACATATACAAGCCGTACCTAGGAAAATACCCACAGATGAAATCTATGAGTTAATATGGAGCACAGCCAGTCATAGCTGAAAGTCTCAAGATCAAACTAGAAAGAAGTATCTATAGTCACTGACATTCATTGTTAGAAATTAGTTAATGCAAGAAGATGTACAGTTACCTGATCCTCTTTGCAAAAACGCAAACAAGCAAAGTCTCTTTAAGTTTGGCAGAAGGAAAGGAATCCTGAAGATGGTGTGGAAGGCGGGTTGTACATGCACAGATGTTCCTTTTTGTATCTCTCTGACATTTAGATCAAAGCTAAAAGCTAGAATTTCACAGAATCAAAGAAATGAATAATTCAGCCATAGGTAGAATTTGTGTGAATCCAAAAAGGATTTTAGACTGTCTCTTCATTACAGATAATCCAACCACAAGGAAGGTAAGGAAGAGAACTAAACTAGTCCAGCTAACTTGGGAAGGAATATTTTTATATGCTCAATAATTTCTAAAGCTGAAGGAGCCTAGGCATTACCCCTGATTAACAAATTAGTTTACCATAGTTGTATAGTCTAAAATTTTTGATTCCATTAAGTACATTTAAATAAGAAAATATAGGCACCAAGACCCCAGTTTTTTATGGTAATAATTGGAATCAGAAACCACGTAAGATCACAGCAAGTAGAAGCTGTTGGAGGTATAACAATCACAACACCAGCACAGCCTAAACAGCAAGAAACATAAAAGCAGAATCTAACACATGTGTGGAGCAAGAAAGCCAAGGGAATTTTATGTACATAGACACGACTGTATGTTTGCAATATATTCACACATGCAAATACATACCATGAATGTGTTCCTGTGATCTGTTCTAGAATCTAGAACAAATAATGTTTTGATTAGGATGGTCACATCTGACAGATAGAAATTGTTTTCTACATTTTGTTATTTAATAAAATAAATTAGGGTTGCTTGGACCAATATATACTTCAGAATGTGGGTCAGGAAAAGCCCATGTTGAGCCTAAAATATTCTGAGATATCATTCAGAAAAAAGAGTTATCAAAAATCACAACCACATCATAGAAGGACTCCAGATATTCAAATGATTTTGATAGTAAATCCATGGCCCTATTACTCACAAAATATTGATAATAATGGAATATATTTTTGAAAATAAAGACAAGTTTTATTAGTCTATACTTACCTGCATAAATAAACATGTTAAATGTGAACATGGACATTTATTTTATTACGATATTTAATACATGCAGTGGGAAAATATCAGAGGTAAATTATGGTTTACAAACATCAAGTTCTCATCATCTCAGGTATGAACTAATATTAAAATTGCTGATCATAAAATGTGCTAAGCCTATTTTCATCATCTCATTGTATCTTCCTTTGAGTACATACTCAACAGAAGAGGGAGTAGAGTATAATTGTACAGGGAAACCATGCCACCACCTTAATCAACTGATCGATGTTGGCATCACCTGGACTATGACCAACCAGGACCATGTATCTTCTAATACGCTCCCAACAAACATCCCTTTCAAGTACTACTGCTACAAAAAAACACCCAATTTTAAGTGTAAGAAATTTAACATGATTCAAAAAATGTTATAGGGTTGCACTACAGTGTAACTACAGAATCCCTGTACAAAACATGGAAAGGTGACAACAATCTATGACTGAGGATCTATGGCAGGTTAGCAGAGAGTAATGAGAAATGGCAGCTCACTTCAATGTGTCATCTTAACTTGGATCCTAGAAGAGAAAAATAACATTAGTGGGACAGTTGTTATATTTTTAATAAGGTCAGAAAGTCAGTTAACAGTGTGGAATCAATATTCATTCCCTGATATTGTTTACTAACTCAGGTTAGTGAAGATACCAACATTTGGGAAAACTAGATAAACGATGACCAGGAATTATTTGTATCATTAACTTTGTGACATTTCTATGACTATTAAATTATTTTTTTATATTTATCTGTGTGTATACATGTGTGTGCAGAAGTCAGAGGACAACTTTTCAATGTTGGAAGTCAGTTCTCTCCTTTACCACCTGGGTTTCCAGTACTAAACTCAGCCCATCATGCTTGGATACAAATATCTTTACCTACTGAGCCATCTCAGCATCCAAGGAAATTATTTTAAAATGAAAAACCTGAAAAGTAAGAATAAAGTAAGTGAATCATTATTGGAGATAGGCTTCCTGGGGCTTCCCTGGAGGAGTCGCCCCTTTTCCTTTTAAATTAACTTCCAGCAAATGTTGAGGATCACTCTCCAAGCACCGGTGAGCTGATAGAAGGAAACAGGAGAGAGCTGGCATCATTGGAATTTAAAGATGGTGACAGCATTACAATCACAATGCCCCCAAAGGCTATTGGAGTGAGGTCTTGCTCTCCAGAGGATACTAATGGAAAATAGAGAAACCTTAGGAAGATCATTTTGTAGGAGGTTATAGGACAGAGCAAGTAAATACTTGAGGGATACTGTGCAATTTTGGTCACTTCCTTTTTCTCTTTTCATCCATCAACGAGGCAAAGAGGCTTTCCTGCTCAGTGTCATGTTCTAAAGTGTCCCCCACATGCTCCAAAGGAAAAGGTAAACTCCTTTACACCAAAATATCCAGAATGAGCCTTCCCTCTTTTTCATTAGGAAGTCTGAGTTTGAGTGGGTACTTAGTAGGAGTAACTTAGCTGAAGCTAGTAGACACAGAAGAGGAGGAAGAGGACCCAGGAACATTTCAAGGTCGAGATCAATGAGGACAGGGATGAAAAATTGAAGTGTCTGTGGCCATGTTTGAAGAAACAAGAAACAGGGTGTCTTTGGAATACTGCCTGTGTACCTTGGGGAGAAAGTCAAATTAACTGGTCAGTGGTTAAGAACCTGTTGGCAGCTGTCACAGATCCTCCTGCCGAAGAAGATGGAAAAAGTTTCTTGACTCGTGACAGTAAGGTGGTGATTAGATGCACTTGTTGCAATTAGAACTTGATATTAGCGAAGGTTTTTTCAAGAGTGCTAGGATGGCATCCAAAGCATGTCTGCAGGTGGCTGTCAGGTAATACACCCTATAAGAATCTTTCACAGATAAAGTCACTGCTAGATGAGAAATACTGCGCACGTTACATTATCCTCTTCTCCACTTCCTCCCTTTCTCTCTCAACTCTACACCTCTCTCCTCCTCTGGTGTGTATGTTTATGCATGTTTTTACACATGGAGAGTCGAATGGTCAACACAAGGCATCTTCCTCAGTCACTTCTCCACTTTATGTCTGAGACAATGAGCTTGCCCTTTAGCGAGAGGGCTGGCTAGCCCACCCATTGGATGCAACCATGTGTGCTCGCCTATTTCTGAGTCACAGATGTGTGCCTAACTGCTTGCTTTTGTGATGATGATGATGTTGAGAACTCAGATCTCCATGCATTTTATCTAAAGAGCCATTTCCAAGGGTACTGTTACCCTGTATTTCGGCACTCACAGTTTTACATTTCACTCTCATATATTCAGAAAAAGTTAAATAGTCTGCTGTATTTTCTACTCAAATTCAGTGCAGTTTCAAATGGAAGTTGAAATAAAATTGCCATCATTAAACAGGGAATATTGTGAGTTTTGTTTATTTGTTTTGTTTTCATAATACATGTGGGCAAAAGCTGTCATGTTTTGGAAATAAGTGATTTCAAATCCGTTGCTATTTACATAAGGAAGAGATTTATTGTATTTAGTTTTGAAAC
Organism: Ondatra zibethicus; assembly: GCA_004026605.1. NCBI lineage: Eukaryota > Metazoa > Chordata > Mammalia > Rodentia > Cricetidae > Ondatra > Ondatra zibethicus. The sequence goes on from PVIU01012173.1 coordinate 18,094, forward strand.
CTTCTATGCAGTTCTAAGAAGTTGTTGAAGAGAAAACATGTAATAATCAGAAGACAGGATGGATCCTACACTATTTCTACTCTCACATGGAAGAAAATAAATACACAGATAATCTCAAAGTGGAAATTTCAAACATCCCAAATGTTCTAGCTTATAAAGTAAAATCTTACTTTATAACTTCTCACTCTTTCCATCATGTTCTTTAATTGAATTTATTTATTTTTTAATAATTTAGCTTTATTTCTTAAAGTTCCTCATATAGATGTGGCTGTATTCTACTTCTCGGCCCATATACTAGTGCCTGAAAGAGAGTCATCCAGTTCATGCTCCCTAACATTCAGGAGAATTGGTGGACAGCAACAGTTCTCAGCATTTATATGTGCTGCCATCCATTAAGCTGAGTTTTGGATACATTGTTTGTAGTGTACCGCATCACTGCCCACTGGCGTTCCTCAAGGCCTCCAGTTCTACCTGCATTCTGCCTCTGTGTCCACAGAACTTTGTGCTATGAACCTCTTGTATCAATATTATGGGTGGTCCCTAATCTACTCTGACTCACATGTTGTTCTCAGAACCGTGGGAAACATATCAGTGTCCTACTTTGCATCCACAGCGATCGTAGGAACAGTCTTAGGCCTTCTCTGTTCAAGAATATTTCACACTTCAGTGTCACACTGACCCAGGTGAATCTGCTCTGTCTCCACCCTCCTTGGACCTAGGTGAGGATACAGGACCTGGATGCCTTAAACCCTGGACCTTGTAACACTCTCAAGTGCATTGCCCCTGGACCTCAAGCGAGATTATCTGATTACCAGGAACATTTGTTTGTTTGCTTTTCTTGTTTTCCTCTCATTTGCCCTGTCAATCTCAAGGCCACTGGTGACATCAGTTCCTCTGTAGACAAAGTGGCTCTCAAGTAATTGTGTATTCTCTCTGGCTGTGTTAATTATGTAAAGAGCTTTGTGGTTAGTCCTCAAGCACAAGCCTTTTGATCTTCAAATGACTTCCCTTACCAATGTCAATGCAAATAGATAAATAAATAAATAAATTCTTTATTTATTTCAGACTTGGTGAGACACCTCCTCAGCAGCAGCATGGCAAGGTATAATGTACCCTGTGACAATTGCAAGTTGAGATAAAATAATAACCAAGCAAATATGCAGCTGTAAACCTACTATAAAATATCTGTCATTACCTTAAGATTACTCTAAGAACTAATCAAAATGACAATGGAATATCCTAAGAGTCCCTGTGATCATTAGTGTCAAGTCCTGTATACCTATGAATGAAAAATTCAAATGGAAAGTTGCATATTCCTAGCAATGTAACAAAATAACTGGTTCATCAGTTTATTTACATGAAATGGCTCAAAGTTTGAAGGTTTAAGTCCCTGATCACATAGCAGGCTTGCTTTGGTGAAACTGTGATAGCACAGGCATTCTGATCCACTGGCAGTTGACATCTCTTACTCTCTCGTTCTTCATTGGCTGGGCATGATCAAGACCTCTGACAGCACCTGTGGCTAAGCACTCAGGAAGCACCCCTTGGTGGCTTCTTATAGGCTGGGCACGGTCAGGACCTCTGACTGCACTAAGCAGACTCCAGGTTGGCACCTTTTGACCTAGTAGGCCTTAACTTCCTACACTTGGGGGAATGAGTATGGAACACAGCAATACAAAAGAGATAAAAACCTAAAATATTTGTTGACTGAGTGACGATGGTTGATGAGAAAGATTGTAAAGGATTAATTTAAGATTTTGTCTTTTAGATATTAACCATTATAGGGCACTTGCAATAGGGAACACTGGAAGAGACAGGGTTTTGCATGGAGCTGTGAAGAGATCTTAGAAGGTGAGCTCAATATTTCCCTGTGGTGAGATGGAAGCATCTTTGGTATATTCACTGAAGACATAGAATTGACATTTGTGTCCATGGGTTGGCTGCTCAGGTGAGTGAGTGATCAAGGCAGAGGTAGACATATTTAGCCTCTAGGGAATCACCAAAGACCTGTGTGGAATAAAAATTGATAAGGCTATCCAAAGCAAGGATAACAACAGATAAACCTTTCAATTAGGCATCCAATAGCTGAGGGGAAAGCTGGGCAGGCAGTGGGGGAGGGAACAGTGGCAAAAGAGACAGAAGTTGAGTGGCCAGAATGGAGGAAACTGGAAGATTGAAGTCAGCTTTCAAAGACCTGAAAGAACTGTGCTTCAAAGAGGAATGAAGAACAAAATTATGGGAAAACACTCAAGAAAGAGAGCTCAAGAAAGATTAGAGTAAGCAGGAAGTGTTACCTGGTGGGTTTTTCATGGAGGGTATGTGATACTATTGTTTGTGTATCTGTTTGTTCAAGTTCAAGAACTAAATAATGTTGACTGAACAGTGCAGTACAGTTTCACCTTGCGGAAGATAGGAGGTAGAGAAACAGCTCAGTGGGTATTAGAGAGCATTGTTCAAACATGAGGGCCTATGTTCAGAACCCCACTGTCATGTGAAAAGAAGACAAGTGTGATTATGAATGCCTGTAACAGGAATCATAGGGGTCAGAGGCAGGAGCACTGGTGGGGCTTTCTGATTAGCAACATAGCTTCAGATCCTGATAGAGACCCTGTCTCAAGGGAACAAGGTCAGTAGTCAAAAGCAGGATTCTAGAAACTTCCTTTCACTTCTGTGCACCTGCATGTATGCACACAGAAACACAGACACACACACACACTCACAGACATACACACACTCACAGACACACACAGAGAGAGGGGAGTGTAAAGGAATGAGAAGAGTATTACATAAGAAAACCTTACCTGTTTACGTTGACTCAATGTAAATCTATTGTACAGGTTGGCACAGACAGCTCTGAGAGTTGAGTATTCTCCACTTTATCTCTAAAAGTTAGGGTAGATGTTCCACAGATATTAAACCCATCTCCTTGTGATAAGAATTCATCTCTGGACACATCTAGATTAAAACACATGTCCTGGTGAATTTCAGTGTGCAGGGCTCCTGAAATCCCAGGGCACATAGCAGTAGAAGGAGCTTCTGTTAAAGGCAGATACAAACACACAGTCTTGTTATCAGGAAGCTATAATTTTTTTCAACTCACTTTTCAGGGAAAACTTGCTGCTTTTGTCATTTGCTTTTTTATGCTTTTGGAATCAGTTAGTTAATACCCTGTCAATTTGGTTGGAGTTCTGATTGCAATTGCATTGGGGCACATATCAATACAAAGAGACTCATCACAACTTACAGTAAGTGTCAACAGACTTGACATCTCTCCACTTTTGTTTTGAGCTTCATTGACAACTTTATCTTGAAGCATACATTTCTGTATCTTCTTATTTGCTTTATACTTTTGAAGATCTGAGAAGGGGAAATGTTTTCTCTAATTACATTTTCTGAATTATACTGGTATACCAAAACGAAATTGATTGTATATATTGATCTCCAAGATTACAACCACATTGACATACTCTTTCGCTATTGTTAATAATTTTAATTGTTCTGCTTTCTATGTATGCAACCATAACATCTGAAAATGATTTGTTTTGTTTACAGTTTTCTGAGTTTCATGCTTAAAATCATCTTTACTTACTTCACATTGCTGAGCTCCTTGATCTCACCTGACATTGACAGGAAACGCTAACCACAGGCACTGTTGTTCATTTTTATTTTAAAGAAAATATTCTAATATATTTATTTTATAAGGTAGAATATTTTCCCTGGAGTCCATTGCACAGCATGCCTCTCTTTATCATGTTAACAAGAGTCTTTATGCCGTTTACTTAATCATAAAATTTCATCATGCATTGATATTTTAGTTTTTCAAGTATTTTTTTCTGTTCCTGTTGAGATGTGCACATGATTATTTCCTATGTAATGTCTTCAGATGAGAAACATCTTAATAGTCTGTTTACTGTTAACCTGAGCATGTTCTGAGACGCACCCTACTTGGTAGACCTTTGATTTATTTCCCTTTAAAAGCGATTTTAATGTGAGCACACACTCTCCTACACACCCTTTCCTTCTCCAAGTGTGTATATGGCATGCAGAGAGGAGAAGAATGGGATTACCTGTTGGTGAAAGAATTCTTTAAATGTCTGTAAACTGGCTGTGGAGGTTCACACCTATGACCTTAGTACTTAGGAGACAGAAGCATGATGGTTTCCACAAGTATGAGAAGACCCTCACTGGACTGTGAGCCCTGTCTCAAAATGGAGTGTTTATTATTTATATGATAATAACAGTGCTCAAATGTTAATGAACACCACTCCACATTGACAGGCAACTGTTTTTTCAGCCTGGGGACTTTCTCTGACAGCTGGTGGCAGAAGACACCTTTTCAACACAAGGCAGAAGCCTGTGGAATAAATGCCCCTGAACACATGCAGAAACAAGGAAACAAGGAAAAGGAGGGAGTTGGCTTAACTGCCCAACTTTCCTTTTCCTGAGTTAGGGATTCTCTGGAGTGCCTCTAGGCATCTAGATCATTTCCCACAGGCCAAACCAAAATACTCTGGATTGGATTCCTTCTTCCTGCCTCCCTTTCTAACTGCCATTACGGATAGTTGGATAAATTCCTATGGAAAATACTTTAGGGAAATCTTTGATTGCGGGTTGACTTTGGAGACAATTCCCAAGATGAAATATTTTCTTGTAAAACTCTATAGAATTGTGTGTGTTAATTCTGTGTCTCCTGCTTTGACAAATGTGTTTATCCACTGTAGGAGTTTTCTGTTTGAGTCTTTAGGAACATTTATGAATAGAATCATTTCATCTGAAAATAAGGGTACATTGACTTCTTCCTTTACTAATTTGTGCTGGTTTATTTCCTATCTTCTTATTCTAGCTAAGACTTCAAAAACTATACTGAACAGAAATGGATAGGATAGACTTCCTTTTCTTCCTGATTTTATTGGAAATACTTCAAGTTTCTCTACATTTATCATGACATTGACTGTGAGCTTGTTGTATACTGTCTGTATTTTGTTGATATATGTCCCTTATAGCCCTAGATTTTGCAGGACTTTTATAAAGAAGGATGGGAATTTTGTCAAAGGCATTTTCATCATCTAATGAAGTTATCATGTGATTTCTGGCCTTGAGTCTATTTATGTGGTGACTTTCATTTATTGACTGATGTAAGTTGAACCATCTTTGCATTTCTGGGATGAAGTCAATTTGATCATGTTTGAAGAACTTTGTAATGTGATCTTAGATTTGGACTACAAGTATTTATTTGAAAATTTTTGCATCTATGTTCAACAGCAAGATTTGGTTATAATTTTCTAATTTTGTGTTGTGTATTTTGTTTGGTTAGTTTAATACTGGCTGTACAAAGAATGTGGGAGGATTATCCCCTCTTCTAATTTTATGGAATAGTTTGAGAAACAAAAAATCTAGAATTCTGTAAGATTTTCTAAATCCTAGTAGCAAGGCTCTGTTGATGAAGATGACACAAACTTGAGTCATAGGGCATGCAGAAATCAAGCTGTCAGTGCCCTGGAAAACCCATTTCCATTGTCTAGGATTTATGATAATTGAGGATTCTGTGCATGCTACTACATAAGTAATCAACTATTGAGAACCTTATACAATATATAAGGACCTGGGAATATATGCCCACTGGTGCACCAGTGAAAGGAATGTTATGGAAGTAAGCAACCACTTTATGCTTAGGTTTAAAATGTGCTGTGCAAACGGGAATTCAAATCTGGCACTGCTGACTGGGACAAAAACCTGCAACTGACTCACTTATAGGTTCCATGGAGAATGGAACTTATTTTTCTACATATGGATTAGTGTCTCTCATCATTCATTGGAAAAGCTTCTTTTTGCGGTAGATAGCAAGTAACACAGAGCCATACAATTGATCTATTGGTGCAAAAAGCTCCCTTGCATTCAGAGGTGTGGCCCTTGAGAATCTGGCAGATTCCCAATCTCCCTTACCTATGCACCACAGGCAGAATTAAATGGACTCAGTAGGTTGCAAATAAGTTCACATAAATTTGGGAAGGAAAAATGGCAGGGGGCCTGGGGAAGTAGCTAGAAGGAGAGAATAATGGTTGAACTTGAACAAAACACATCACAGACAAGTGTGACATTTTCAAGCAATAGAAAAGAAAATAAATAAAATTTTAAACTATCAGGAAAAAGAGAAAGAATATGGGCATAAACATATGGCTGTGATATTTTCTCTTTTGAAAACAATTTTAACTATTTCAATATACTTTTAAATATTTAGTTACCTTACTTATACTAGGAGAGACTTGGTAATTTATAGTTTTGACATTTTTTATATTACATATAACTTGTCAAGTCAAGTGGAAAAAGTAGCTCACACGGTTTGCCAGCTCACGTTCCAGTGATTTCTTGTAGCCTCTCTTGGTGCTTCCCCCAAAGCTGACACTTACTCAAGAGTTTTGCTTCATTTTCTTGATCAGCCCCATCACACAACTGTCAGTTGTCCTGGTCACGTTGAAGCATTTGCTTTGACTATGTAGTTGTGTATTCATAACTTTGAGGTTCTGTACTTATTTCCATGTTGCTATCTGCCCCTTCACTTGTCTTGGTTCTCTGGCCTCAGAGATTTTAATGCTGGAATCAAAGAGAAGCTCTACCATACCCAGATGCGCTCATCGATTTCTGAAAGAATTACCAAGGTATGATTGGTGATGTATACTTGTAATACAAGTATTTGGAGGCTGTATCAAGAGAATTGTCTAATTTTAAGAGCAACCTGGGCTTTCTAAGGCTTCGTAGTGAGATTCTGATAGGAAAGAGGAGGGAGAGGTTGATGAACAAGGAGAATTGAGAAAAGTTACTATCTTTCTTTAGATATGTGTTTATTTTATAGTCCATTTTCTATTTTTTTACATTATTTATTTTTAACCTTATCTAGGTAAATATTTAAGGCTATATTTTTCATAGTTTCTTTATAAGTTTTGACACCCAGTTTTGTTATTGTTGCCATTAAGCATTTGAAATATTTATTGTACTTTCTGCTTGGGACAGTTTAATAACTAGAAATCTACCTTAGTAACTCTATTTAGTGCCTTATTTTCTTATCTAAGTTTTAGCTTGACTCATAAGTCATTTTTAAACTTCTATAATGTCATTACCAAATATGCTAAATTTTATACTAGACTTTGAGATATGTCTTAATAGCTAGGCTGAGATCAGTTTTCAAATAGGCCTTATGCATAGTAGGAAAAGAAAATCTGCATTCCCCACATGCTGGGCTGTATGGTGTTTACTCATCCATCCAGTCAAGGTGTGAACAGTGTTGTTTATATTGACTTTACATGCTGCTCATTTTTTTTTCCTGCTTGATCTATGATGGTTAATATATTCACCTTTTCATTTTTATGGTAGATTTATTTGTCTACTTTCATAGTTCTGGAAATTTTTATTCCATATATTTTAAATCTATAGAATCAGGTGCATGCAAATTTTGAATTATTATGTCACTTTGGCAAGCAGAAGCCCCACTGTCATAGCACACTTTGTCCCTACACACTTTATTTGGCAGAACAGGAATGTGCCTATGCATCTCCAGAAGCTTTGCTGTATTCCTGACGCATCTTCCCCATTGGTACCCACTTGAGGGGTGTTTATTCCTAATTATGTCTCCTATAACTACATTACTAAATTGCATAGGAGTCTTTATAATTAAACAATCTTTGGTTTTAACAAGAATGTTTGATGTACTTATAAACATTTTAATAAGTCATAGACTAGGATTTGTTTTAATTTTTAACATTTGTAACTTGTGTTTCTTTTTTCTCTGTTATTGGTATTATTGTTGACTTAATTTCTTGTGGTGGTTTGTATAGTATATTTGTTTTCTTTCAATGCAAAAAATAAGTTTAGATTAAAATAAGAAATACTTAAATAAGAACAAGAAATAAAAATCTCTCTTTCTCTCTCTCTCTCTCTCTCACACACACACACTTGTAACAGCAACATTTAGGAGGATGAGGCAGGAGAATGGCCATGAGTTCAAGACTAACATTGCCATACACCTGAATATTTGTTAACTGAATATTTGTTAACTGTAAGCATAACAGTTTCGGTGGCTACAGTGGGTTTCTGTTCTGATTTTATTTAGCTTCCTGAAGATATTTGAATTAAGATATAATATTCACTAATTACCAGAAAGTAAAAACAAAAGAAAGAAAAAGTTCCATTAAATGGAAAAAAAAGTTTCTCACAAAGAAGATATGGGGAAAGATGTTAAATAAATAAAAGAGATCAATAATGTTATAAAAGTTTGCCACAGATACAATTACGAACTCCTAAGACTGAATAAGGGTTTTCAAAGAACATGAATAAGACAGTGAACTCTCAGGCAAGGGTGAAAACTCAGTGGCAATTTGTAGTAAAACAAACTGTACATTTTTCTTCTCTACTGTACAGTGATTTATTCCTACACATTCATTTAGAGAAATAAAAATAGCAGTGGAGATGGGCTGAAGACAATGGCTGTGGGAGAGCTGTGGGAGAAGAACTAGGGGGGCACAGTCCACAGCAGAAAGGACTGTCAAGCCTCAGAAGGATGGATGTGGGATGGGTTAAGGTTTTCTGCTTTGGTAGGTCTAGCACTACCCCCAGAGAGATCAGACTGGATGAGGGAAAAGAAGGTACAAGTAGCTGACATGGGTCCCTACCAAACTGATGCGCTGTATGATTCTTGGGAGAGAGTGAATTTGGCTTCACTGTAGAGTTACAAAGGAATGGAGGTGGGCTGAGAGGAATAGCCAAGGAGGGTGGTATAGGAAAGCCTGGGAGGACGTTGGGTTTATACCATGTGATGGCAAGTCCCAAAGGAAGGGTATTATACCACAAACAAATCCATAAAACAGAAACAACAGTGTCTCATGATAACCAATGAGGCATTGTCATGTTAGAATAGAGAACAACGAGGAAGCAGGCAAAAACGTTTCAAATTAGCTACTACTTGGGCCATATAGTAGGAAAATTAACTCAGATTTTTCAAGAACATAGCTGAATATTGGTTTTTTTTTTCTTAGTTTTCTTTTCCTGTTAAATTAAGTCTACTAGTAGCTGAGAAACACTGTCTCCAGTATGGGTTCTCAATCCTGAGAATACATCAGAAAAATGAAGAGGTCTTTTAAATACATGCAGTTCATATCTTCTCCTTTGTGTCCTAGATTGTGATTCAGTAGGTTTGGAGTTGGTAGCAAGAATGTGAACCACTCACAAGGTACCAAGGAATATTGGTAAATGGCTGGGCACCATACTTCTGGCTCCAATGGTTTATATGCCACAGATGAATAGTTTTCTTCAAAGGAAAATAATGGGTAAAAGATTTGTCTTAGAGGAGACGCAGAATATAAGTGAAATTCAAATTGCTCATTGTGTTACAGTCTTGGGTACACAATGGATTTTTGGTGTAGTAGGGATAGAGCCCTGTAAACCTGAAGTCCTTTACTTTATACACTGGGCAACTCCTACAAAAGAATAAGAACGGGCCAAATTGCCAAACAAACTTTTGTCTAGTCCCTGTGCTTCTCCTTTGATATTGTCACAAGCTCCATCAAGACTTCTAAAGCCACCTCTGGGTAAAAATTGGACTGTCTTGGACCATGGAAGGAAATACCTACAAAACCTCTTACTCCAAACATCCATGTTCAAAAGGAGACTAGAGCACAAAATCAAAGGTCTTGAAGGGAAGAAACAGCTTTTCACTGCTTCCAAAGGCCATCTGCCATCACTACATCAATAAGAAGATCATGAACAGCAAAATCATGCTGATCAAGTTATCTTCCTCTCTGACTCTCAATATTCTGACAGCTCTCTATTTCTGCGCACCTCCTGTGCTCTCAGTGCCACATACCCAAACCCTACTCTACTATTCTTATAACCAATAATGCATATAGCCATCAAACAACAACCATGATGAGGTATCAAGCTGTGAGTGACAGTACTGGATGTCTGTGTGGGCCTATGATCACTCAATCCATTGGATTGCCACCATTTTCTTCTAAATTAATCTGTAGCTTTGAAATGTAATACTGTACGTTCTACTTTAAAATAAATAAATAGAGACTGAATAGATGGTTCAGCAGTTAAGGGCATTTTCTGTTCTTCTAGAGAACCTGGGTTCAAGTTCCATCTACACACAACAACTCACGATTTAAAACTCTAGTTGCAGGTTATCTGATGCCTTCTTCCTGTTTGCACAGAAACACCAGTTAGTTAAGCAGTGCACTGGTATATATTCAGGTAAACATCCATTCACATAAAATAAAATAACCCCACTTATTTTATTTAATAAAACCTAAGTTTAATTATTTAATTACAAGCTAAGTAATTAAATACATATAAAAGAAAGAAAGAAAACATAAAATATACATACACACAGACAGACATATGAGGAGTTCTAAAGGCATGGAGAGTTTGGGGAATAAAGTTAAATTACATTCCCCAATACTTCCACATTTGTTTGGTTTTTACATATTTTTTATTTTGTTTGTCTTAATTGAAGTGTTCAAAATTCATGAATGAAAAATACATTTAGATCATTACCAACAAATTTTGTCATTTCATCAGCATCTAGACACACAGTTTACACACTTGAAGTCAGGAAGATCTAAGGATCAAATCATGGGCTCATCTTCATTGTTAAAAAAATGATTGAGCCTGCTTGAAATTGAGGTTGTTCCTAAGAAATGATGGTGTAGAAACTGATCCAAATGGTTTTCATTTTAATTCGTTCGTATTTGTTTTTCTGACACAAGCCACATGTGAAACCCTCACCAGTTCTGGAACTTAGTCCATACCCAGTATTGACTGCTTGAACTTCTGTTGACTGATTTTGGGGGTACCATTTAAAAACATCTCTGCATAAATGTCAGTCTTCTAATACTCTGCTACGTTATATATTTTGTAGGATGTTTTGACCATGTCTGTTATTTCATCTTTGGAATTGGTTCAGGGCATTCAGGAGTCCAAAACCATTCTTGTCTACATGTTACTTTGTTTATAAACACCCAAAATAAGAAAATTCACAAGTATATGCACAGAATAAGAGGGTCTCGTTTAGCATCTTCTAAAGCATAAGCAGAGAACAGCTTTAGAAAAAGATAAAACTGGTTACCAACTCCCTCTTGCTTGGCTTACACTGATCTCTGCTATCCCTCCAGCTACCAGTGAGCATATCTCATCAACAGGCCTGTGTGTGACAGTGATGAAAGGGTCATGTGGGAACAGCACAGCAAGGTAATAAATCAAAGCTGGGAAGGGAGAACTAGGCCAACAGGAAGAGGATGATGGCGTTGTAAACTATCAATGTGACAGACTCTAGGAACATGGCAGAACATCTCACTTAACATGCTTAATGAAGCCAGAATGAACAAAACCAGCTTCAGAATTGCTAGAGAAGACTACGTCCCCAGGCGAGGCAACTGACATGAATAGAGGAGGGCTATTTCTACAGTGCTAGACAGCGAGAGCTCTGATGCTCACTCCACAGTGCTCAGTATACGGGATGGTGAGGCTATATCCTTCTTCCTGTTTTTCTAGATCAAAAGATTCTGGAGCGAAAAAAAAGAAAAAAGTGATAAAAGTCTCTAACTGGTTAAATGCAAGAAACTGCTCTAGGGCATTATTGCTCATTCATTCTCTGTAGCAACATAAATAAATGAGCACTGTGTAGAGGCTAAACCCTTAAACTGATACATGCCTGGCCCTTGTTCTCGAAAGACAGTGTGAGCAAGGATTTCTGCAATAGCTGAGCATCCCTCTTTTTGTTACAGGAGAGAAACCTAGAGCTCAAGTGATGCAAATAGCTCGTGGTTAGGATGGGCTAGGTTCATGGCAGGCAGTTTAAGGTATCAGACTCCATAGAATATCTTGCACTCAAGAGATACTGCAAGAACTATGCTTGTTTATTTTCTCTTCAGTTATTCCTTTGCTTCTCTTTTCCACATGAAATACTTAAACTGACGTGGTAAATGAAGGTTCCACTCTGAGTAGAAAAATCAATGAAGGGCTCACTTGGTAAAATGTTGGCCTAAGAAGGCCCTAGTTCAATTCCCAGCACAGCATAAACCAGGCAGTGTGGTTTAATCTCAGGACCTTTAATCTTAGGAATGGGGAAGTGGAGGAAAGCAGGTCACTATCACCTATAACTGCAATTGCATGATATCCAAGATCCCTCTTCTGGATTCTGTGGGAATCTGCATTCATATATGTATGCATAAATTCAGGTAAGTTCTGCCTCAACTACAAAGCACTTCAGATAGTTTTGGATACATGAGATACTACCTAGGACAAGCAAGCAAAAACAAAAGTGCTTTTATTATAACTGACATCTTCACAAAAGAGTATAATCTGGGATAAATCATGATCTTAGGTTTTAAATTTCTTTACTTCTCAGTTGAAGCTTGTACATGGCTTGAAGGTTACTTATAGCTTACTTTGAAGCATTCTTCTCACATCGAATGCGGCCCATCTATATAATGCAAAGAGGTAGAGGCACAAAGAAAGAAACAGGCCTATGATGTTTTAATTTTCTAATCCCTGGCACCTTTGGAATAAGCATGTTACTATTAAATTTGGTAGAACTGTCTTTGCAAGGAAACAGGAATCTAACGTTTTAATAGAACCATAAAACTTGTAGTCGTGTTTTCTGAAAAGCAACAAAGTCCCTCAGCAGTGAACTCTGACAGCTTTGATTTTCAGCAGAAGGCAAACCTCAATAGAAGGAGCCATCCCAATGTACCTGGGTCATACCGAAGCCTGCATGCCAACTGGAGGTCCTTCTGTACATGCAGAGAATTCACTCCTGTACACTGAAAAATAATGGTGGAGGCATGAAGGCTGACTTACAAGATGTAGCTCAACACAGAAATCTGGGATCTCTTTAGTCAACACCACAACAGGATTGAGTAGTAACAGGTCATAATGTCTGGAAGAGTCTTTTATCCACTCCCAAAGATCATCTTCATTGTTTGGCTTTCATGGTCTCTAGGGTGCTTTATGGACTGTGTAATTTACAGAATTAGAAATATGTCACCTACTCTCAGAGATATGCAGTGCTAATGGTGGAGCCCATCCTTTCTCATGCATTTCCATTGGCTAATCTTGCTACTGTGGCAGGAAATATTAAATCTATCTACAGAGACTCTGGATGCTGAGAATAGAGCACATGTGGTTCTCAAAACCTGGTTCACCAGGAGGGACATGAAGAATGTTTCTGGAGACCTTAGTTGATTAGGGCTGAAAACTCCTAAGAGGAGATGGTTGGGGTGTAGAGATTGTAGTGCCAGCAGCACAGTCAGAGCCTCTCCTAGTAGCTGTGGTCTGAATGCCGGAATCCTCAAATCTACATGCCAAAGCCTATGTGATGACATTGGGATGAGGGATTTATATAAGTTGACTGGGAAGAGAATTAGTGTTTTGTAAGATGAGACTGTGCATTTGTTTCCCAGCTACCAAGACCTGAATAATCACAGAGAAACTATATTAATTGCAACACTATTTGGCCTATTAGCTCAGGCTTCTTATTAACTAACTCTTATATCTTAAATTAGCACATTTCTATTAATCAATATATCACCATGAGGATGTGGCCTACCAGTAAGGTTCCGGGTTCTGTCTCCTTTGGCAGATGCCTGGCATCTCCTGACTCTGCCTTCTTTCTCTGTATATCTCTGTTTGGATTTCCCACCTGACTTTATTCTGCTAAACCATTGGCTGAATCATCTTTATCCATCAAACAATAAAAGCAACACATATACAAAAGGACTCTCCACATCAGTGCTTCTATAAGGAAAGGTCTCTGATTGGTGTTTCTTTCTTTCCACCATAGGTGGTCCCAGAAAGAATGCACTGACGGTCAACTAGAAGATAAGGCCGCACTAGAGTTTAGATTGTGTTTCTTGATCTTGGACATTTCAACCTTTGCAAGTGTGAGGTCAAATATCTGAAGTTTATAAGCCACCCAGAGCTTTCTGTTATCCATTTTTCTTTAATAGCAGCATAAAATAAGACTGTAGTCTCATTTGGATACTAATTCAAGCAATGGGCTAAAATTCAGAGAGGACGACTGTGGTTGTTCATGCTTCAGAGCATTAGGCCAGCTGTGGCCCTCATTGGAAAATAATCTCTACTGGTATCTGGCCACCTTGTCACCCCACACCCCCTTTTATTCATGATTAAATCTCCATTTTCTCCTGTGCACTAAACTCTTCCAGGGTGTTTTCTCATCACCTCCTGTACCCCATCAGAGCTATTTTTGTTTATCTGCTTATTTGTTTGTTTTTCTTCTGAGTCCTCCTCAAGCCCACTAGTTATCAGGATAAAACTGGTGCTCAGGAGATGACTGCTGATGGAGGGATTAGCCTGAAGGATTTGATTGCTTGACTGATTTCAAATAACATGTCTAAATCCAGTTTATCACAAATTCTCACAGAAACTTAGGAGAAAAGCCATTTTGTCATCTAGTCTAAGATATGTGAGAAATTTGTTAGGGCCTCTTGTCAGAATATTTTCAATGAGTATTTTATTATACAACAAATTTCCTTTGGAGACCCCATTCCTACTGCTTGCAGCTCTCAGTTGGCTGCTAATTTTAGCCCAAGCTGCGCCTCCACAAGCGTCTGCACGGATTTTTCTTCCCATCCCTGTATAGCCCCCTCCTCAACCCAATCATACTCATATTTTTTTCCAGAATGTAAAATATAGAAACAAGCATCTGTTTGGACAAAATCAGTTTTCACTTGTGAAAGTGGATGCTTTCTAAAATCACAGGCAACAAGGAAAATGTCAGCGAATGAAACCAACTGTTGGAGAGAGGGAGCATGAAAGCTCCACTCCACACTGCATGAGTCCAGGGAAAGTGTGGCTGAAGAGGTGGTGGGCGGGCTGAGTTCCTGCTCTGCTGGTTCCCAGGTTTCACCGTCTCTGGCTTGCCTTGGGACTTAGAACCCAGGAGTTCTGGTCTCTCCGCCTAAAAAGAGAATGGTGATTGTGTTCTGTACTGGGAACAGAAATGCAGAATCAATCACACAGAAAAGGCCTCTTCCCTAGTCACAGAGTGGAATTCTCCATTGTATCTTAGAAAAATGATTCAGAAGCCAACTTCCAGATAAAAATGCTCTGAGAAGCTTCAGACTCAGGTGAATGTGATTGCACAGAAGTCACACAAAGGATGTCACGTAATTGTGTGCCTCTTAAGTTCCTGAGTTATGTCATCATTTCTATTGCACCAAACTCCTGGATATTAACTAGTCTTGGAAGTCTTAGAATTTAACACCGACATGACTCTTGAGTTGTCTTAGCTGCTGTTGAAAATTACTGGAATAAGAACTCCATTACCTGGCAATTAGACTCAATGAAATCTTAAAGAATACCTCTTCATATATGTCAAGTCCAAGTGAGGCAGAGCAGGTGCTGCCCACAGTGGACAGTGGCAGGCTGGAAGTATAAACAGCAAGTTTCACAGACAGACATAGCTATTGGAAAAGAACACTGTACAGGGGACATTTGGAGCAGTAGCAAAGTGTATGCCGGTTTCTGAGACTCTACATTCTCTATGAGCTTCTTCACACTCCCCTTGGCGTCTATTCCAGCACCCTCCCATGGTAGACGCTCAATACATGTTGAACAAATAGTCACATTTTCAAAAGTCAAGGCACTTTCTTCCAAAGCTGTTAATTATTCTACAAACTTTGAATTCACAAAACTGAACTCCAAATCTGAAAAGAGTGGTCTT
Source organism: Ondatra zibethicus (assembly GCA_004026605.1). Lineage (NCBI taxonomy): Eukaryota > Metazoa > Chordata > Mammalia > Rodentia > Cricetidae > Ondatra > Ondatra zibethicus. The sequence continues at coordinate 33,830 of PVIU01012173.1, forward strand.
GAAATGCCTCTGAATATTTTCAGCTTTGTTTTCACAAGTAATTTTAGAGAAAAATTATGCTGTTCCCCAGCATAATTTCCATTTCTTCACCAAGTCTAGAGCATTAGTTGAATGATAGGAACTATATAGTGGGCTCTAAGAGTCTCTTTCTCATGGTTACTGGAGTTATATTTCAATGACTTTGCCTGTGCTGAAGGCATGTCTTTTCCCTAACCACCTTCTTCTGTAAGTCAACAAATTTCTCCAAAACATAAACTTTAGCAGGATTTTGAAACAATGAGGATGTTTCAAGTTCTGACCTGATAAAGTTAGCATATGAACAGTGTCACCAATGCAAACAAAGAGAAGAGATTTACAAGATATAGCAGACCGTGCTATCTAATCAGACATGTGCACGAAACATTATGGGATAGATACAGGACTACTGCATAAATGGAGGAAGATTCCTATGAGACATGGAGTTCAAGTTGAGCCTAGAAACTGGAGTTAAAATTTATCTTGGGTTTTGTTCCTATTGCTGTGATATAATAGCCTAACCAAAGAAACTTAAGGGGAAAAGGGTGTATTTGGCTTACAATTCCAAATTACAGTTGATCACTGCAAGAAACTCAGGAATACAGAAACTTGAAGCAGTTGGTCACATCCAGAGCCAAAAACAGAGAGGGGTGAATTAATGGGCACATGCTAGTGCCCAGATTGAGACTCTTGTGCGTTCAGACCAGAGAACAGGCCTAGAAGTAGCAAAGCCCACATTCAGGGTTGATCTTTCCGCTTCAGTTGATCCAGTCACTAAAAACCCTCCCAGATATGCCCACAAGACAATCTAACTCTGACAATACTTCACTGAGCCCCCCCTTCCCAGACATTTTCCATTGTGACAAATAGACAATTAAAATTTGAAAAAGAGCAGTGAGCAGTTTATGGGGGTGGGTGTTAAAGGACAGGGAAGGAGGAAATGATATAATTGTTTTGTAATCTCAAAACAATAAAAGATAATGAAAAACAGCCACCACACAATTGATGTGGGAAAGAGTATAGGACAGTACTGAAAATCAAAGCAAGAGCGAAAGTCAGCAAGGCAGGGCAAATTTTAATACATTTTTGAAAGATGTCTCTTCAATCTATGAAGAAATGACAAATATCCACAGAAAAATCTCTAATATCTTGAGAATCTGTGTATCCTACCTTTCCCTTTGTTCTTCTGCTTGTTCCCCAGTTATTGATCAGTGTGCCTTTAGCCAATAATGAACGTTCTACCCCTTGTGTATCTCCTTGGATTTTTCTCCTTCTATTAAGAAACATACTATTCTCCACTTTACGTTTATTTCCCACAAAAGCCAGCAGCAGTACAATTGTGATAGTACTTGCATGAAAGGGTTTCTTCCCCTTTGAATATATATATATATATATATATAGCGCTAAAATTTAATTATTGTTTCAGAGCCCACACTAAATTGAAATTATAAGAATATCTTAGGGGCAGGGCAGTAATGACTTTTCACATTATTAAGACTTACATTACTATGCATTCTAAGTACTCAGTACTCTTGGTAATTAGTGAATGGACAAGAGCAAAATCATCATTTTGGTAGGCATCTTCTCCAGGTCCTTTACTCTCTCGCTGATGCTTTCTTTTCTGATGTTATTTCAACTCCTTCACTAGGTTCTCACCCCCACCCAACACACACAATCATTTAAGCTCTCATGTCTTCGAAATACTTATTTTGAAAAAATACTTATATACCCTGCTGAATATAATTGAAAGCATGAGTCTTGGAAGAAAAAAATCTCTGGTAAATTTTGACTCATTACTTCAGATTTCTCATTGGGATTTCCAAGGCCAGCCATTTGTCCCAAAGATTACAGGGTCATTGGATAGAAATACAGGCAGACCTGAGACATCTACAAAGGAAGACAGCCTTGTCCTACGAAGCATTAAGTAGCTACAGTATTGTCCCTTTGGGTATCTGGATCCCATCTGATGGCTGATGGCTGTTGCAGTTACTCAATCCTCCAGAGGAGGCATATTCTTGCAGAACACACACCATGGCTCAGTTTTGTGTGGGCTGAGTTTGGATATGAATCATCCTTTGGAATCCAAATCGCCTTTCACTCTTGAAAGGCTCCTGTGATGGCAATCATGAAACTCGTGGCTGTGGATGTGAATGAACAGCAGAGCCCAGGGGCAGTGGAGTTCAGCTAAGGAAATGAAGTTTACCAGCAAAGACTTGGAGTCAGAACTTTTTTTCTGATGCATGTGGCAGACTATGGACACCAGTGTCCCATGCCAAGACAGCATTTAAATACCAAGATAGGAGACATATCACTGCTCCGTCAAGATGCCTGGCACCCACACTATCTCCAGATGGCTTGATGTGCAGAAATAGCCTCTGGGATCAAATTCAATGTGGTGAAGTCCAAACTTATGATCTGTCCCTTGGGGTTTCACTGTAGAATAATTTCCCTCTGCTGCTTAGAGACACAGTTCACAGTCTGTTAGGGTGCCGCTGAAAACCAAAAATTGCCCTCCTTACCAACAAAACAAACATGTAGTGAGTTCCTCCCACCTAGAGGCCCAGCACTAAGCATTTGGAATATAAAGAATGCATGATTCACACCTTCCATTCTGATAAAGGATAGATGGAAGATAAGGTCATGAAGCTTAAACCTCTTGGTGGCTCTGAATAGTAATGTCATATAATTTATGTACTATGAAAACAATAAAGAATTTCAAAACAAGAGGCTGTATCCTGAATTCTGCAGTTAAACCCAAAAGACAAACATCACAGATATGAACACCAGAAATTGTAACTTAGCACTGGGATCTGTCCAAATGTGGTGTTTGTGCTGTATGTACAGCTAAAATACATCAAGTGAGAATGCAAAATTTTGCTTTCTCTAATATCCATTGTGTTTACTTAATACTAAATATTTTATTTAATAATAATTGTGTATATCTCAGGACTTTATTATAAATATATATTACTTCTTGTTTGAAAATTTCATAATGTATAAAATGCAGTTTGATCAAATCTGTCCTCTATTCTCTCCTTTCCAATGGCTCCTATACCTGCCTTCCATCTCATACTCCCTACTTAATGTGCTCTTTTCAAATTAAGCCATTGAGTTCACTTAGTGCCACTAGTACATGCATGAGTATAGGGTTATCTACTAGAATATGGGCAACTTACATGGGACCACATCCCTGAAGAACATTGACTTCCCATCTGTCAGTAGTCATCAACTATTAATAGATCCTCGCCAAGAGTGAAATCTCACAAGTTGCATGTTGAACTTGTACATGTTATGATTTTGCACAGGTCTTGTGCATGCATTCACCATCACCTTGACTCCCTTATTGCACATACATGGCTGACTTACCTCATAAGACCAAATGACTTTGAACCCAAAAGCAATACTTATGTCATAGCCTGCGAGTACCTAGATTACAGGCATGCACCAACATATTTTTTATGTAATTTAACTAGATACGTGATGCTGGTATTTTACTTATCATTTACTGTAGTCCTTGAGGATCTAATATTGATGATAAGCAAAAACTCATGTCCAAGATATGAATTCAAGTTGGTAATTGATTTAGAGGTTATGTTAATTTGTAGTCGAGGGAGATATTGATCCCCCACATTGACTCTAATATGAAATAAGAGGATTGTTATTATTATTCTGGGCAAATATGTTCATTATTACTGAACATGGTGATGTCAGAGAGAATGTAAAAAGAAGAAAAAACAGAAGGAAGAAAAGAAAACAGAAATAATAAAAGAGAGAAAGAAAGAAGGAAGGGATGGAGGAAGGAAGGAAGAAAAGAAGGAAATAAGGAAGGAAGAAAGGAAGGAAAGAAAGAAAGACATGGTCTGAACTTGGCTCAGAGTTAAAGGCTTCTGAACTGCAAGCTTATATGGAAAGAGTTTCTTCAGTCTAATCATTATATGTCCAACTTGTGTGAAGAAGTGAACACATTGACACAGAAGAATGGGGACACCTTCTATGGACTAAAACAAACAGATGAATGGGAACACCATCTACATCATATTACAAATGCCTTTATTATGAATTATTTCTTAGATAAATGGGTACACTCACTATATATTGTTACAAATAACTCTATTGTTTAAGCAGAGCAGGAATTCCTGATCAGATTTATGTTGTCTGAGAAGAGATTCACTCAACTTGACAGCACTGAGTCAGGCTGATTTTAGCATTGAATCTGACACATTGTTCCATCCATACTTCCTGAATACATAGGCTCCACTTAGGTCTGTTCTTGCTTTATCACTTAACTGCTTGTAAACAAGGATTTTTTTCCTCCAAACTTTGTTATTTGAATTATTGTTTTCAATCTGACCTGAAGTTATTCAGACTTTGTGATAACAGTAATATATTTTGTAATAACAGTAAGATATTTTTGAAAAGATAAAGGTCTTTCGACATGAAATTTATTTTATATTTCTTATATACCTACACTGAAGGCAATTTCAAACATTTTTCAGTGTGTCTACTTTAAGGTCAGAGTGAATTTTTGACTTGTTTTGTCATGGCACACAAAGATTTGGAACAACATTTGAGCAGGGTATATCTGCAAGAATTAGAAAAACACCTGCCTTGTGGAATGCAGATTTTGTGTAGGGGTAAGCAATGTTTTTGTAAATTAGAAAGTATTTTTTCCTTACCCATCTTCTATCTTTCTAACTTCTCTGTTGCCAGAATCTATTATATAAAGTCAAAATAGAATACTGAAAGAGTGCATTAAAAGCAAAAAAGGTCCTCCTGCATCCATTACCGTGGAGTGAACTTACATGTATACACTTCATCTTTCCCTGAGGAATGGGTATGGGAATTAATCCACACACTGGCACATGAACTTCTTGTTTATGCCAAACATGTCATCTGAGATGGGCTTGCTAATTTATTTATGGGGACATATGTCAATGTCATTCTGAGAAAATGGTTCTAGGACACACATATTAAAAAAGAATAAAATCCTGACTGCTCTAAGGACACAGATGAGGTTGATACAAGTGCTTGACAGGCTTTGGGAAGGTTAGGAAATCCAAGTAGCCTTGTTTCACTGCTTGATTCCTGTTTCTTCCCTTGATTCTTACCCAAAAAAGCATCTCCCAAATTAACTTAAAATGGATGCTAACAATGAAAAGCCAGTTTCTCTAGGAAACACCTCTTACTCTGCTCTCATAATGTTCCCCCAGTAGTGCCTCCTTGAACAGATGTAATAGTAAGAATGTCGTTCCTAAGAAATGCCAGGTCACAGTGGAGTGGACAGATGTAAAACATGGAGAATGGAGGCAATAAAGACACAACATTTCTAGAAATGTCTATGGATATAACAGTGACATATTTGCACTATAGAAGATGCACGGTCCCATATTTGAGGCCAAAGTCTAATGCATTGACCAATATAAAAGTTCTGTTACAGAACTGTCCCGAGTAACACCATTTCTGCTCTTACGCTCTATACTAGACACTGTTTACTACAGGTGTCTGAGATTCTTTTGTTCAAATCTAATATCCAGAGCTGTTTACACTCAGAAGGCAACACAATATGCCCACTCCACCACTGTTTCTTGTTCATGTCTCCTTTTCAATAGAGTCATTGTCCTGCCTTTGATACCACTGTGTATCTGAAGCCTATTTATAAGTTTGATATCTACTTGCCTAGCTGACTTCCCCAGAATGCTTCCTCTGTTAACTTCCTGAACCTTCCACTCCACACTCTTAAGGCCTGGCCTCCAGCCCCATTTCCTCCTGCTCTGCCTGAGACTGTTGATGTCCACTCCTTCGCATGGTGACTTTGGTCCTTCCTTGAACAACAAAGTGGCACAAAAGCTGTGCTATAGGACGGAGTCAGTCATTCATTGACAGTCTGTGGGCCTAGGTTCTTGCAGCAAGGAGGTGAAGTACACTGGCGCTAGAAACTGTGCCACGAAGGCAGAACCCATCTGTAATTGTCAGCTGAATGACCTTTTCTGAAAATTTAAGCTTTCTGAGCTTCGGTTTTCCTGTCTATAATTGGACGACACTAATATCCCATTTGACAGCTCTTGGGAGAATTAAATGTTTAAAAGTGTCCAGGACAAGTCTTGGCACATAGTAGGCAATCAATATGCAGAGGATTCTTTTCTTCCTCTCTTAAAATAACTGAGCCTTAAGCCAAGGTGAAGGTTGAGAGTAGCTGGTATCTCTTTACTCTCCTATGTTATGAGCCCCATTTTTCCTCATTTCTGTACTCACTGTCTTGTTTATTGGCATGGTGACCACAACTCTCATCAATTTGCTATGGGACTTATTTAACTCCTTTGGGATATTTTTCTCTTCAAGAAGACTGAGAAGATCTGCCTTACACCTTCTCCTCATAGTTGTCTTTGTTTGCTTCCACAGATACTTAATTTAATTGCTACTGGATATAAAATAACACCACCCACATAGGTTCAGCATCACCTGACTTTAACTGTTGCCAAAGGACCCTGATACCTGCATCTGTTGATTCTTCAGTCTGATTTCTACTCACTAATAAACAGCAGGGGTCAAATTCAAGTTCTAAATTAAACTGACCTTTGCATTTTAATGGTTATTTCATGAAAAAGCCTATCAGATTTATATGATAATTGTGTGGTCACCTTAACCATACCTATAAAACTCTCTACTTATGCTACTTAAAGGGTGTCTGTTTCACAGATGAGCAGACATATACGTTATACCACACTGATAAATATTTCTTTCATCCATCCACCTTGTCTCTTGCACTGCTACCATCATAAAACTCAGATTTTGGTTTTCTTTCTGAATTTCACAGGTTAAGTGCAAATCAGACTCCAGTTAATGCCATATTTGATAAAACATAGAAGGAAAAGCACAGCTAGGATTAACCATGTAGCATGAGCAAGTGAAACACTCTACAGCAAACTGGACACTGTTCTGCCTTCTTGAGGTTGCTAGTTCATATAATATGTGAAGCATCTTGCTGTTTAGAAAACTGAAGATTGATAGGAACAACAAACTCCTCTGAATTCATGAAAATGGGTCTTTTAATCAACTGCTCATTATGTTCTTGTCATTGGATTCCTTTCTAGTTGGTGTAAATCCAGAGCAGACAAGTTCACACTCTTATTTTGTTGATGTTATTTGCTAATTCTTTGCAGATATTTTGCATAAAATGAAATGTACAGGAGTCTGAAGATAACAAATGGAAACAGAGATAGCAACTAGAAATAATAAAGCATACCTCTGGAAAGAAACTCAGTTTTGATGACTCTAAAATATGACCCTGCATGCTAAAACTGGTCTCCTTTAAATTTATTCTTATGTGACAGGCTCAATAGTCTGCATTAATATGTACACAGACATTATCTTCCATTTTGTGTGGTGCCTTTGGTCCAAGAGAAAATGATTCACTATGTCCTAGCTGCTGTATCCTGACAATCTCTTTGAAAAGCTGGTGGGTCCCTTGCTAACTCTTTTATAGCTCAAGTAGATGCCCAGGTAAGGAACCACCAGTCTGACTAGTTCATGAAGCACTGTCTGCAAGCAGTTGGTCTTAACCCTCTGGAAGAGGCAGACAATATGTCACACTTGACCTTTACAAAGCTTTCTGTAGGTATAAGAAGAAAGGATAATACCCAGCAGAAACCATGCAAAGGCAAAATGAACAGATGAGTGAATACTTCATATAAACGTAGGAGAAATTTTGATTCTTGTTCTTCAGTTATATTTGTTGTAAAAGTTACAAATTAAAAGAGTTGTTGAAGTTACCTATTCGCATCTAGATTTCTGAAATCAATTTGTATCATTTCTCAACTTTCCACTTTGATGTTTGATTTCTGATGCCTTCTTTTCTGTTTCTCTTCTTGCAGACATTCTTTGCTATGATGGTTAGCGTTCTCAAGCCAATCCAAACTTGACTCTCCTGGGAAGAGAATGGCAAAGAGGGATTGTCTATATTTGCTTGGCCTGTGTGTGCATGTCTGTGGGAGACTGACTTAGCTAAGTCAATTGCTATGTTGAGATAGTGCGCTGTGAGCAGCATTAGGCTCCATAGCAGGGAGTCCTGAACACACAGAATCCTGTGCAGCCAGCCAGTCCTTTAATTTACTGTCCCTTGAAGGAGCATGAAGGTGTCCCTTGTTCTTTTGAGGTCCTTCAACCTCCTCACAGTGCAGTGTTCTCACTTGTTCTATCACTGAAAGTTCCCCTTTTTCTACCCTTTCTCCAGTGCCCTAGAGGTAGGGAGTAGAGAGAAAAAGAGAGATGAAAACCAAAAAGAAATCTTGGTTCACAAAAGCACCTGCTACACAAGCCTGACTACCATAACTCATTTCCTAGAGCCTGTATGGTGGAGGAGAGAAACAACTTCACTAAAATTGTCCTCTAACATTTGTACCTATAGCACTGCACCGTAGCAACATATATGCTTATGCACACACACACACACACACACACACACACACACACACACACACGCACCACATGCGTGCATGCACACACTCACACTAATGCACTTTTAAAAAGAAGTATGGAAGGAAGGGAGAAAGAAAGGAAGGAAGGAAGGAAGGAAGGAAGGAAGGAAGGAAGGAAGGAAGGAAGGAAGGAAGGAAGGAAGAAATTGTGGACCCTCTTTTCAGTCCAAATACACATAAGGTCCACTCACACATCTCTTTTCTGGCTGTATCTCAGCATAATTGTCAGTTTCATGTACTTTTGGGTTAAAAATAATCATTAATCTTCCTTGTCACAATGAATGTGTCTGTGTACATGGTGAAGTGGTATCTTCAACAGGCAACCCATTCATTCTTTTTCCTCCTGTGACTGTTATGCACAGTCTCACATCTGGTCCTGTCTTTAAATATGACAGCTATTCCAACTCTGCCACTTAATGGTAGAGACACATTTTTATCTTTTATTTTTTTAATCATATGTTCATTTAGCCAGTTCAGCCTTGAATCACGGCGGGGGGGTAATTTGGACGAGTTATATAAAAATCAATCTCATAATGATGTTTTTCAAATATATTAGATTCATAATCATTGTTGCCATACAGACGAAATAATCATATTTTTAATCAAATACCTTTGAATTTTCATGGCTATATAGTTTAAAATACATTTTTATATTCCTGAGCACTAAAAGATTATTTAGAATAATACATTTGAATCAACTTTATAAAAACACAAGTACATGAAAAATTTATCAGCCACTTTCTGTTTCCTTGTTTTTTTCTGAAGACATTTTTGCTGAAAGTTATAATATCATACCGAGACCAGTAAACTTTTAAATCAGTTAAACCTAATAAAACCATGGTGAAGAACAGCTGGCCAAGGTGACTTTTCCAAACTGGAAAGTTATGAAGAAAATGTAATGAAATTTTATGACGAAGACCGCCCTAACTCTGGCCTCCCTCAGTTTCCATGTTTGAGTGACCACAATCTCATACAAAAGGGAGCCAGCTCTGTTTGAACTTGTGAGGACCAAGGAGAAAGGTAACTCAACATCTCAGTCATGGGCTGCCAAGATTTTGAAATATTATTAGACTTCGGGTCATAAATCTGAAGGTAAAAATGAATCAATCAATTCAATCTTTATGTGCAAATCACTCTGCTAAAACCAACAAAAAATACCTTGATCTTCGTACAGTAGGACAAATGATTGAGAGCTAATACAATTGGAAGTAGGCATAATAAAAACACTGCCTTACGTTTTTGCAGCACTTTATAATTTGCAAAGGGCTTTCATACATGTTACTGTATTACCTTCACAGCAATTTGTAGAGGAGATATAATTCCTGTGATAGATGAGAGAGGTTAATCTTTTCCTCAAAGTCACATAACTTTGGTTACATGGAGGAAGGTAGTTCACCTTTTACTAAGAGTGAAACATGACATTTTTAGCATCTCAGCGCATTCTGCATTTTAATCGCTTTAATGGAAAACAGAATGTTTTTAGAGCTTCTGATACCACAGTCAAAGAGAAAAAAAAGTCTGTCAGGGCTTGTTGGCTGAGGACAGTTTGTGGAAGGCACAGAGCTTATGAAGTATACTGAAGGGCAAACATCTGGAGTGGACAAAAGTCAAACATCTCAAGTAAGAAGTAGAAAGGTATTTGAGTAAGGAAGACAGAAATAAAGGAACAAAGGGAAAACTATACTTAATACTCAAGAGAACTTTACTGGGCTTCCTGGCCCATAAAAGCAAGCTCACTCATGGTCCTTGACTACTGCATTCTTGAAAATACACAAATTTCTAAAAGCATAAGCAAAGTCAGCACAAACAGTCACAAAGGACCAAAGCAAGTTGGTGATGTTGCTATTAGGAGCACAATACTAGATGTTTTTAGTAGGGACATGGGGCCTAGTGGGTAGAAAGGAAATTAATAAACAGAATGTAGAAACTCATTAGTTTGTAGGAAATAATATACTGAAACTTGGGGGCCCTCAACATGCCAAGCAAGTGCAAGGCTGCAGGGCTTGGCACCTGCGTGTCTTGCTGCACACACACAGCCAGGCTAATAAACCAGGGAAGAGAATGACAGCGCTGGCCTAATGGAAATGGCAGCACCAGTGTGTAACTTCAAAGGGCTGGCAGCAATTCCTCCTACAGTTGATGATTTGATCCTTGTCGAATTAGTGAGGTTGTAAAAAGGAGTCTGCACATTAAAGCTGCCAAGTTTTCTCTTTAAATCCTCTACGACATTTGTTTTTATGCTCTTCCACACTAAAGAAAAATGTAGCTACTTTAAAGATTATGTGTAGTGTGGTTCCCTCCTAGGAGAAGAACGGAGTTGTGTCCTGAGTAACTATTACCAAGAACAACAGCAACTTAAAGTTAGAAAACTCTGCAAAACTATCTAATTGGGTTGATATTTGTAGAATGTAGTCATATTGACTATTCAGTTTAAATTTTGTTTATTATCAAAATGCAAGAGAACACCAAACGCCCATCATTGACCAGCTCAACTCAGCATTGGCACATAGTTCCTGATTGGAACTGATAGCACTCAAACAAATTTGGTCTCAGAGGACTCATTTTCATGAGAAAGAATCTTCTACAGTGTAACTTGAAAGCAATAATGAAAGTAAGTGAGTAGGGGCACAATAGAGTTTGTCTTAGAAAGTTCCCACATGCTCTGAAGTCCCTGGAGCCAGCAATCTGATCCCTTTCTCCTCACCAGAGTCCACTCTATTTACTAATCTCTTGTTCTCACAATTGAAGACATTTTACATTTTCAATAGTTATTTTGGTTGGTTGACTGGTTACTCAAGACGGTCAATAGAGGTGGGCAGATAAAAAAAGTCCCTCATTTTTAGAGAAAAAAAATGAGGTGCCAGGAGAAAAAGGAATTTGGAAACATATTCAGAGACTATTCCTGCCCTGACACCAGTCAGAGGACCTGTTACCATGACTCAAGTCCTCTGCCTAATTTTCTTCTGTGATCACACAACTTAAAAGGTGTTTACAGGAGGCTATTTAAAAAATATCATATATGAAAGCAATTAAAGAAAAGAAGTCACAAGTTTGAAAGAGGGGATGGAGAAATATATTGAAGCATTTAGAGGGAGCAAAGGAAAGGAGGAAGTGTAACTGTATTATAATCTCAAAAAATGTTTTTAAAAACGATAATCAGAAAACATTGATAAATGTATTTAGGATCAGAAATGAGACGTGCACTAAGACCACACAAATGGCACACAGGGATGAGAGCCATGAGGCACAGTGATGCAGCCTTGGCCCTCACGCTCCTGCCTTCTTCCTCATCAGGGAAAGGTAACCGAATAGAGTGGCTTACGCCAAGCGGTGCTGGCGCACGCCTTTAATCCCAACACTCAGGAGACAGAGGCAGGTGGATCTCTGTGATTTCGAGGCCAGCCTGGTCTACAAAAGCTAGTTCCAGGACAGGCTTCAGAAGCTACAGAGAAACCCTGTCTCGAAAAACCAAAAGAAAAAAAAAAGAATAGAGTGGCTTTCATGCATGCTGTGTGAAACCCAGTGGTGTTTGCCCATTAGGACGCATGCTCTAGAATGGTCAGCGTATCCATGCTTGATTCCTGAAAGACCGCTTCCATTTGGACCAAGATGTTGACACACAAAGTGCTTTCAAAGAAATCATATCAAATCAGAGCAGCATTTGACTCCATAAGGAAGTGTTCCTCAAGGTACCAGCTAATGTGGCTGTCATGTGGAGATGTGTGGCATGTGGGCAGCCATCCATTCAAGCCACTGGCTACCAACAGCTGACTCTAGAAGTAGTATTTGAATCTATCCTGAGGGGGGCAGAGCCCACAGACAGCTGGGCCATCTGTTCCCATAATACCACATTACTCTCAACACTCAGTAATGAAGGCTCCTGAGTAATCTTTCATCAGAATGACTTCACGGCATTAAAAATGTATTTCCATACATAGCTTGTTTAAATATTTAACCCTCTTCAGCTTTGAGAGATTGATTTGGAGCTGCGGTGTTTATATGGGCAGGAAACATTGATTTTCATATGCATGCATGCATTAATTCTGGAAGACTTGGGCACACACCAAAGGTTTTGATAAATGGATCTTTAAATCTCAGACTTTAATGAAGAATATTGGTTTGCCGCCCAGATCCCATCCCTCTGCCAGTATTTAAATATTTTCAATCCACATTTCCCGATGGTGCCGAGAGGTCAATGGCGAACTTATTGGGAAGAAGTGTTTTGGGTTAAGTTTGTTTATGGGACACAGAGAGAATGGGGTGAAGTGGAGGGAGGAAAGACAGCTACATCCATACATATAGACTTCTTAATTAGCTTTGCTGGTCTTCAGGGGGAGTTGTTTGTGAGCAGAGTTGTTCAGTTTCCAGTAGATACATCTACAGCTCTCTTTCTGATATTGTGTCTATAAACTCTGAAGAGCACAGAGTATATTCAGCACATGCAGGTCCAGGATCAGGAAACCCATGTGAGTATCTATATGCTGTAACATCATTTAAACGCATTTCTGTGTTCAGCCTTACCTTATTTATCTCCTGACCCTTCACTCTATTAAAGCTTCCATGCTGAGATCTCTGTTAACTCGCAATGCCATGTTTGTAAAATAAAATATTGTACCAGATTTGGTAGAGATTTGTAGCCCTATGTCCTTATAATCAATTGGATAAATAATCTGTGATAACATGCATGTGGTAACTTCTCCTGTTCCATGTTGCCATTTTGTCTCAGCCACCACAGTATGGTTATCACTGAATGTGAGAAGAAAGCCTCAGAGAGCTTAATAAACTTTTCTAAGAGCAAACATCTAGTGGGGGTTAGTGAGCCAGGATTATGACTTTGGCTCCTGGAATTTTTCTCCAATGTTAGTTACACAAGTCCATTCTCTAAGATGTAAACCCATAAACTAATTAGCACATGTGGGTCAAGGTCTATTGATCCTACATTGAGTATTAGACAAATCATTGGCACTTGGAAAGCAGTGATAAATATACAGCACTTCCAAAGAAACCAGAGAAAGACAACTGGGACCAGGGAATTTCAAAGCATGAGTGTTCATCTAGCTATAGAGTGAGGGTAATGGACTGAGATACTTTGCAGTGATAAACAGAGCAACTATTGCTAAGATAACTCCAGTACAAATTCTCCCCTCTTGCCAGCAAGAAAATCAAGTCTGATGACCTAAAGCATTCATGTACGAACAGATTGCTTCCCGTGCATCTAAAATAGCACAGCTATGGAGTATTCTTGGGAAAATTAAGAAGATGGCTGGCTGTTCATTGCTTCCTCTGCTTTGTGGTTGACTTCAGGGGGGTAATAAGTGAATTAGACCATGGGATTCTTCCAGCAAGAGGAATAATACATTTCTAAGGTTAATCTCAAAGTTGCATACACACTTCAAAAATAGGTTGTACTTGTGAAAGTCCCCTCTACAAAACACCAGTGTTAATTTTGAATATTTACTTCTGTTTCTTCTAGCATTAACCACATATTGCTGCACATGTGTGACTACTGTGTATCTGTTGTGGATTTTAGGCTTTATTCTTATAGTCATTTGTATCTTGTCTTCCACTTACATAAAATATAGTAAGTCATTTTATTAGTTAGAACAATAATCTTTACTAACATACCAATTACATACATTTTTCTCACTACATTGCTGCATTCCTTTTTACTCATAAAAAGCCTTTATAACACTATTCTACCTTTCTTCTAGCTCTTGCTCTAAGAAACACCAACCATACATTTTATTCAAAATGCTCAAAAATGCACTGTTATTCTTTCTTTATTCCATTGTGACTTTACCACATTGTCCTTGTATCTTTTTGCTGGCATTGGGAACAGCTGCTCTCTAATGCATTTCTACTATACTCTAAGTGACACTCTCAGATGTGGTCAGGCACTATTTTATTCTTTCGTAGATAATATATCCTAATTGTTCCTGCCTAAATGGCTCTACATTCCTGGAACAAACATGATGTATCTGAGCAGGGCCTGTCCTTCCTTTGTTCTCCTGTTCAATTGGTAGTCTGCCTGGCTACATTATTCTAGGTGGAAAGAAATGTTTACTGAGAGTTTTGAAGGCATTGATTTTTGCCATTCATTTTTGCTGTTTTGAAAACAGAATCTATACAAACAAACTGTCATTGGTGACTTAGAATTTCATCAACTTTCTCAGTTCTGAAACATGATGACAGTTTTCCTTAAGTTGTACATATAAGTTTTCAATTTACAGTACATTAGAACTGCTGTCTTGCATAGAGACTTCCATGCCTTTAAACGTACTTTAAAAACATGATATCATTATGTTAATATGTCATTTCTTGTATGTGCTCTTGTCTCTGTGTCAGATTTGCAGGTCCCAATTTGTACATAACTCAAAGGTACTATGGACAATTTTGGCACTAATAATTCCTCCTTTATTGAAAGTGTTTATTTCACTCAATATATCTTGATTATACTTTCCCCTCCCTCTAGTCCTCCCAGACCCTCCCCATCTGCCCTCTCATCTGAATTTACCCCATTCTGTCTCTCAATGGAAAACAAACAGTTATCTAAAAGATAATAATGAAATATAATAAAATAAAATATAAGATATAAAAAACTAACTCATTGGAAGTGAACAAAATAAACAAATAGAAAGAAAGAATCTAAGAAAGGACACAAGAAACAGATAAAGACACATGGTAACACTCATTTACACATGATGTTTTTCCCATGAAAACATTAAAGTGGAAGCCATGATCTATATGCAAAGGAACTTTAGGGTAAAAAAAAAATCATAATAAAATAAAATATAATAAGAAACAACATATAAGATACAATAAAATAAAAATAAGTTAAAATTAAAATAATAAAGGAAAAGCCTTTATACAATGTCTCCAACATGCCATTGAGTTCAGCTTCTGTTGGCCATTTGGCCATTTACTGCTGGTCATGCAGCCTACTTTTAAGAGTAGTTTCTTTCCACAGTGAGGCATCCTTGGCAAAAAAAAAAAAAAATCTAAATATTCATTTACAAGTGGTTATCAATTGGAGATTGCTTCTGGGTTAGGGATGGGGGTCATGTGTCCACTTCTTTCAGTTCTATGATCACAAACAGTGCAGACCCTGTTCATGCTGCTGCCATCTCTGGGAGTTCAAATGTGCACTGATCTGTTTATTTAGGGAGCCTTGTTTTCTTAGTATCCTTCATCCTCTCTGGCTCTGATATTCTTTCTGCCTCTTTTCACCACAGAGTTTGCTATGCCTCGAAGGGAGGGAGTTGATGGAGAGACCCCATTTAGGGCTGAGTGTTCCAAGGTCTCCTACTCTCCACATCATGTCTGGCTGCAGGTCTCTATATTTTTCTCCATGCTCTGCAGGAAGAAGGTTCTCTGACGATCACTGAGCAAGACACTGATCTATGAGTATAGCAGAATGAAATTAGCAGATATTTTATTGCTACTGTTTTATTTAAGAACAGTAATATGTGGTTTTAACATATAGGTCCCTGGGCTTTCTAGACTCAGGTTCTAAGTCATCCAAGCAGTTTCAGATATAGGTTCCATCTTATGGCTTGGACCTTCAGTCAAATCAGATACTTTTCGGTTACTCGCACAAGATTTGTACCACTATTGCTAGTGCAAGCATCTATTTGCACTACTTGCTTTACACAAGAATCTCAGTTTCAGAAGACCCATTTATTTATTGTTGCTATCAGTGTCTGTGCTACTGGTGTTATATTGAGGAAGTGGTGTGCTGTGTCCATGCATTGAAGGATACTTCTCACTTTCTCTTCCATCAGGTTCAGTGTGCTGGATTTATATTGAGGTTTTTGATCCATTTGGACTTGAGTTTTGTGCATGGGGATAGGATAGATTTGGATCTATGTAAATTCTTCTACATGCAGATATCCAGTTATGCCAGCAACATTTGTTGAAGATGCTTCCTTTTTTCCCATTGTAATTTTAGCTTCTTTGACAAATATTAGGAATTCATAGGTGTGTGAATTAATATCCAGATCTTTGATTAGATTCTATTGGTCCACCTGTCTGTTTTTAAGCCAGTACCAAGCTGTTTTCATTACTTTACCTCTATAACATAGAGCTTGATATCAGGGATGGTGATGTCTCCAGAAATTCCTTTGTTGTACAGGATTATTTAGGCTATTCTGGCTTTTCTTTTTCTGTTTGTTTTTCCATATGAAACTGAGTATTGTTCTTTCGAGGTCTGTAAAGAATTGTGTTGGGATTTTGATGGGGATTGCATTGAATCTGGAGATTGCTTTTGGTAGGATTGAAATTTTTTTTCTACCTGTCCAAGAGCATGGGAGCCCTTTCCATTTCCTGATATCTTCTTCAGTTTCTTTCTTCAAGGACTTAAAGTTCTTGTCATACAGGTCTTTCACTTCTTGGGTCAAAGTTACCCCAAGATATTTTGTGTTATTTGTGGCAATTGTGAATGGTGATTTTTTTCTCAGCCCCTCTATCATTTCTATATAGGAGGGCTACTGACTTTTTTGAGTTGATCTTGTATCCTGACACATTACTGAAGGTGTTTAACAGCGGTAGGAGTTCTCTCGTATAATATTTGGGATACTATCATATCATCAGCAAGCAGTGAATATTTGACTTCTTCCTTTCCAATTTGTATCCCCCTGATCTCCTTTTGTTGTCTTAAAGCTCTAGCTAAAACTTCAAGTGCTATGTTGAATAGATATGGAGAAAGTGGACAGTCTTGTATTGTTCCTGATTTTAATGGAATTGCTTTGAGTTTTTCTTCATTTAATTTCATGTTGATTGTTGACTTGCTGCATTTTTTATCGTGTTTAGATATGATACTTTTATCCATGATCTTTCTAAGATCTTTATCATGAAGGGGTGTTGGACTTTATCAAGTGATTTTTTCAGCATCTAATTTTTTGATCGTATTTTTTGCTTTCATTTTAGTTACATGGTAAATTACATTAATAGACTTTCATATGTTAAATCATCCCTGCTTCTTTGAGATGAAGCCAACTTGATCATGGTGGATGATTTTTTTTAACGTGTTCTTAGATTTGATTTGCCAGTATTTTATTGAGTATTTTTGCATCAATGCTCATGAGGGAGATTGGTCTATAATTCTCTTTCTTGGTTGAGTTTTTGTGTGGTTTTGATATTAGAGTTACTGTAGCATCATAAAAAGAGTTTGCCAATGTTCCTCCTGTTTCTATTGTGTGGAATAATTTGATGAATATAGTTATTAGCCCCTATTTGAAGTTCTGGGAGAATTCTACCCTGAAACCATCAGGTCCTGGGCTTTTTTTGGTTGGAAGCTTTAGATGACTTTTTCTATTTTCTTACAGGTTATAGGTTTGTTTAAATTATACATCGGGTCTTGATTCAATTTTGGTATGTGTAACCTATCCAAAAATATTTTTATGCAATATTTAACTTTGTTGCGTCTTCCAAATTTATTTTATAGTTAAAAGCAAATATGCTAATTTTAAGAACTTTTCTTCATAAAATAGTCTTGTTTTATGGCATTGCTTTTATTTTATTTAAGCAGTTTGCTGTAAGCATATTAGAGGATAATTGTTACAAGCATTTTTGTAATCTGTATCATCTGTTCTTACCAAGAAAATACATACTGTCCCTTCCTTTAAATCCCTCTAAAATAACAAGAGAAACATAGATTACCACTCGCATTTAATTATTTCTGATGTTAAATGTGACAGTAAAAAATGAGGATTTTCTAGTAGAAATGAAAGCAAACTTTTATTCTTCCTAAGTTTACTTTGCTAAAACATATGAAATAATCAATAAAATTTTTAAAGATAACTGAATTTAAAATAATACTCTTTCTGTGAGGTAAAGGTTTGAAATAACATGCAAAAGTAAGTAAAATTACAAATCTGTGCTTGAAGGCAATCCGTACTCATTGGGTATTATGTGCCAAACTCCCTTGCTCTAGAAGGAAGTAGAAAATGTTACATTAATTTTTTCTAAGTTACCTAGAAGCCAGTTCCTCAGAATACAGCACAGCCTGCTGTTGGCCACTTTTGCGTGCAGATATCAAGACAAGAAAATGCAACTTCTTAAGCATATGCATTTGACTATGTGGCTATGTGGAGGTTAAAATCCTGTTAAATGCATCCCTAGAAACTCCTGGATTGGGTGAGATAAGAGAGCTGGGGGAATCTTAAATTTAAAAAAGAAATTATCATGGAGGAGAAAAATGGTAACAAGTATATAATGGCAATTTGGGCATGGATTCTAATAACCAGAATACAGATTAAGCATATACGAAATTGTTAAAGAATAGATAATAAAAGTGTTTGTATGTATATACATATATATATGATACATAAATATAATGTTACAATAGTCAACAAAATAAAAATCAGCAAAGCAAACTAAAATGAGGAAATGTTTTATAAAAAATACAAAATCTTTATGTAGGTGTGACCATGATTTCCAAAGAGAAGAAAAGAATTGCACATAAAACACCTATACAAGACATTATAAAACAAATTAAAGATAAAAGAGGATACTAACTGGCATATATCTCTTTTAAAGCTGAATTTTAAAATTAAAAAAGAAAAATCTAAAATTAATAAAATGTTATTTTTATAATTAATTGTAAATTGCACAATGCCAAAGAAAGCACCAGTGATTAAGAGACTTGTTCCTGAAGTAGTCACCCCAAGGAAGCCAGTGAGCGGTGTGCAAACTGGAATCAAGATACACTGGCTGTCTGTTCGAATAAAATCAACTGCATGAAATAAATAGACAAAGGGTTTTATTTTGGGTGATAAAATGGATTCCATTTTTCTACAGGTAAGGAGAAATCACAAATTAAAAGTTTGCTCTGAGTACTGAGGCAATTTTTCCCATTCTGGTGAAATGTTAAAACATTTCCTCAGATTGAGTAGCAAACCTCAAAAGCTTCTAGAGCTAAATAGGATAGACAGTGAAACTAGGTATCTGGCACTCCAGCACCAACATGAATGCAGACTAAAATATTAAATCATTTTCCAGAAAGGTTTTCTATAACTAGTGTCATCATAAATACACAGTATAATAGAGGATATATCACATGTAACCATAGACATATACAGATGCTTTGGACTAGGATATTGTACTATACAGAGATCAATATTCAAATACAGTGCAATGAATGTATTGTAGCAACAAGAAAATTTTAATCTGAAAGATGAAAAGGGTCATAATAACAAAAACAAAATTTATTCACCCCTGATAGATTTGATTATTCTTTGATTACAAAGTGAACTTTATGGTTGATTCATTAGTATTAGTAAAATTCAAAAGGAAGATGTTTACAGGCAGACATTTTGCCTCCCAAAAGACTTTATTTCAGGAAGATTAGAGTTTGTCACCTCAGAATGCTCAAGTGTATGCTCTCATTTGAGGGAACTGGCTTTTTGACTTCTAAGGATGTTGGAGTATGAGACTTGAAAGGACACTCTACAAACACTGCCACCTTCAGAGTTAAGGAAGTCGGACAACTTCCATTGGCTTGGTCTGCAATGGCAAATGAAACTGATTCCTAAAACGACTGTACAGCATGATGGATACAAGAAGACACAGAACACAGAACAAATATCTCTTCAAAACCCCCACCTTCACCTTCTGATCTGCCTGTCCAACATTTTCCCTCAATTTTCCTATCAGTGATCATGGTCTCCTCACTGTAATGAATAAAGCAAGATGTCTAAGTATGGGATAACATCACTACTTTCTCCATTTGCTGTTCCCAGTGCTGAGAAAATCTATTGCGGTGTCAAATACTGCTCTGCACACTGACATACAATCTGAAGACTATAGGTTCCTACTTAGGCTTTACCATGAGCTCTCATGTTGACCATATGACCTTTTCTCCACAGTCTTACTTGCTAGTCTGAGGCTCATAGCATCTTTGTGCACAACCCTTAGTGTACACCTTATGATAACATTCACCATTGCAACACTGATGCCAGTTTCCAGAACATTATATTCCCATTGTCCTGTGAAATTGCTACCATTGATCATCCTTCATCAGTCCCTTAATATGTGTCCTGCAATGGCCTTCCCTATTCTTAATGATTATTCTATGATGCATCAACATTCTCTATATATAGAAAGTAACTGTATTCATTTTAATTCTAAGTTCTAGTATCAGCATGTTGTCTTACTATTTAGACTCTATTTTCAATGTTTCCAAAAGAGTTTCTTAAAGCCACATGAGGCTCATTGGCTTCTTCTCTCTGTCTTTGCAGGACCATCTTTCTGTCTTTTCTGCATGTATTTAGTAATTTACTTACAGAGTCTCACTGTGGTAATTCTACTCCTGGAGATGGTAAGGCTGCATGAGATAGCTGGTGTATTCTGCCTTGAAGGAGATGGATACTCAGTCAAAGTATCAGAAAAGCTTTTGTAAAATTCTACCAATACGAAGGCAGGTCCCAAGAAGGTAAGACCTATGTAGAACTTGAAAATAGATTTTGTTATTCTTCTCTTAGTGATGCTATCGATAAGGAAACAGGGAAAGAGGCAGGTGACTACATTCTGAACAACCCACGCAAAGCCTATATGGAAAGTCCTCATTGCATACATACCATTTGTACTCGCACATCAGAGAAGACACTAATTCAAGTACTATCAATTTCAGATTCTTCTTCATTTCCAATCCATGTTCCACTTTCTCCTGAGCCTCTTATTACTATGAATCTTTTGGAAAAATATCTCCTTTTTGCCATAGTCAATTACTTCAATATATTTCTGGAGTCAACTAAGGGCCTAATTTCAAGCCTCTAAATACACATTAAAACACTAAGTATGGTGGCTTATAATTTTAATGCTGGTACTCGGGAAATAGAGAGAGGTGGATATTTGAAATCTACTGGCCATCGAGCCTAAGGAGTTCACTTGGTGAGTTTCAAGACAATGACAGCCCCTGTCTCAAAGGAAGGGTTTGGCCTTCTTCAGAATATCACCCAACATAATCCTCTTATTACTCCTATGTCCTCCTATGTACATACACATGAACATGCATAAGTACAGATACATACAAAAGAGGGTGTATACACAGTCCCTGTAACCTTTTAGAAGACAAGTTATCAATATTGAGAATCTGAAAGTCTCTATCTAACTATTCCCCTTTTGCACATCTAGACATATAATAGATATATTTATATGTTTGTGTTTGAATTGTGTTTAATTATTCAAAAAGTGGTTTATGTGTTTAAATAAATACTTTCAAAGAGCCACAATGAGAACATCTTTTTTAACATCCATAGAAATTAGATAGTACTTCAAAAATCAATTATATTTATCTTTACTTTTTTGAGGAAAGGGAATATTTTGGGTACATTTGATATCAGCATCTAAATTATGAGAGGTATTGATCTAACTAAAAGAGTAATATATCTGACTTGAAGAAGGATAGATAGACATTTCAAGAGATAAAGAGCAGTCATAAAAGTAAATGCTGAAGTATAAGCCAAAAGAATATTCTAGAATTGATAGAAAACTCATGACACTGTAGATTAAGAAGGACTTGCAGTATTATTCACCTTTCTGTTGCGGTGTCAAAATACTGAGAACATTAATTTTTAGAACAAAAAGATTAATTTGGCTTACAGCTTCAGAAGTTTCAGTCTGTGTTTGTTTGGCCTTGTTGAGTTTGGTCTTTGTTGAGGCAGAATACCATAGCAGGGAAAAATGGTGAAATAAAGCTGCTTACTTAACAGAAGAAAGGAATCACAAACAGGAAAAAGTAGAAGTTCTAATGTTGGTCTCCTTTAATGTCGCTCTCTCAATATCCTAACTTCTTCCTATTCAACTCCATTTCCTAAATCTTCTATCAACAGGGGGAGTGATCAAGCTTTTAGCTATGAACCTTTGGGAAACATGACTAGAACAGTTGCAGATTAATACATAAGGTATACAATTAGAAAGGCATCATGGATTCTAAGAGGGTAAAAAGGCTATCAGAAGTTTTTCAAAGTTTAAAAAAAATCAGAGTTTTTGAATGGATAAACTACTGCATTGGATGCTGTACAGAAAGATATTTTTTTAAAGAAACAGGCACAGTTATAACAGTCTGGAAGAGAAATTATACTAAACAGCAATGGAAGTCATTAACATTTTGGTTGCAGTTTCATGGTGATGACAAGAGAATGTCTGTCGTCATATTCATGGCAAAGAGAAATCAGATCTTACGTCTGTTTAATTTACATTGGGTAAAATAAAAAAAAACT
Organism: Ondatra zibethicus; assembly: GCA_004026605.1. Lineage (NCBI taxonomy): Eukaryota > Metazoa > Chordata > Mammalia > Rodentia > Cricetidae > Ondatra > Ondatra zibethicus. The sequence continues at coordinate 56,538 of PVIU01012173.1, forward strand.
AGAGAAATGAAAGAATGGAAATGAGACTATGTAGCTGGATATTGAATTGTTCACATCTTGGATAATAACAGAAGTTGATCAATGTTAAATATATGAATAATCAGTTTTTGAGGTTATAGTGAATCATACAGTGGTAGTTTGATGGAAATGATTCCCATAGACTCATGAATTTATATACTTGATCTCCAGAACTATTTGGGAAAGATTAAGAAGTGTGACCTTGTTGGAGGAGATATGTCACTTTCAAGGTCTCAAAAGCTCATGCCATTCCAAGTTAACTCTTTTTATCTCCTTCTTGTAGACCAAGATATGAGCCCTCATTGACTATGCGAACACCATACCTGCTTCCCTGCTGCCAAGCTTTCCACAATAATGTTCATGAATTCCAATCATCTGAAAGTATAAAACCCACATTAAATGATTTCTTTTACATGTTGTCTTAGTTCTGGTGTCTTATTATAATAATATAAAAGTAACTAGGATGCCCGTGCACCTACTTAGATCTCTCCTACCACAAGGAAGCACAATAAAATGTGTTAACTGTTTTGTCTGTATGTTTGAAACTTTCATATATGTATATATTGTGTATTGATAAAATCATTTCAGTACTGCCAAATTATTATTATTAACTGTTCTTGAGCAGTTTTATCAAGATTTCAGCTATTTTTTTCTTCAAATAAAAAGCTATGTTAGAACTGAATCATTTGGGCATTTCCACTTTATTAAAGTTATAGATAGCCCTGGATGGTTGGTTTCACTGTAATTTCAAATGAGAGAGTGTCATGTGTCCGATTTGGGTCCCTCAATCATTATTACCAAGACTACAGAATCTTTTTATTGAGAAAAGTGAAACTATTTAAATAATTTCTGTCTGCCTCCCCTCTCAATATGTAAATTTCCTTTCAAGCCATTTTGTTATCTATGTTAGAAAAACTATCACCATTTTTTCCTATTGTTTTCTGAATGGTGCCTTCTTAATGTTATATGATTTTGTTTTGTTTGTTTACATTTAATCACCAATGTGTTTCCTACTGTAACATCCCAGAGAAATGTGAGTATTTGTGTTCAGGTCTGTAGCAGTTCCTGTAATTATGGAGTCATTTTTTTATTCACTTAAACAGTTTGTATGAATTGTGTGCCCTCCATATTCATCCATGTTGCCTCAGAAGTTCCACTGGCAACTTCAACATTGAATTTGCTTTTTTTGTAATATTTCTGATGTAGTCTTTGATTAAAAAAGTATGTATGAGAGCAATTATGCTCTTTGTTTTTTGTTGTTTTTCATTTGTCATTTTTTCATTCAGTAACGTCTAGAGTATCTACTGTGTTCTAGGCACTGTATTGTCACAAAGATTATGAGATCAAGGAAACTGTATTTTAATACAATCTGTGCTCTAGTCAGAAAGGAAGATGGAAGGAATGTGAAAGGGGCAAGTGAAGAGAAACACTATTCAGAAGATTGGGAATGACTAGGAAGCAACTTCTCATTGTGCTAATGATACTGAAAACTCAATGGAACAAGCTGTAGAAAGTCCTGAGAAGGTAAAAAGGAACATTCTGGACAGAACAGATAGACCTAGGAAACACCTAGGGCAGGGGTGAACATAGATTATATAGAGCAGCTGAAGTCCTAACAGGATGGGGAGGAAGGTTCAGAGATTGGAGTACTGTAGGATAGGGTCAGGTCCTGATGCCATGAGAAGAGGGTCAGAATTGAGGGTCATCACCAGGAACTTCAAGGCCAGGGTCAAGGTTGTAAGTGCTGCTAGTGTGTGGTAGAACACACTAAGTGCTCCGGATTAGGAGTGATATAACCAGGCCATTTCTCTTTTAAGAAACCTCTCTCCAAGTCTTACAAAATAACTTGAAATTGGACACTAAGAAATTCAAGAAGCCAGATAAGGCTCATTCTGAATCCTGTTAGTAAATTATTGATCATGGGAATAAATTCATAGTCAAGATCTAAAACACTGAGATGGTTTGAGAATTGTCTTAGTAAAATTGACAGATGAAAAGAAGGAATCAGAAGAGGAGAAGATAACTAGGTAGGAAGAGAATATTCTCCATCATGGAGCCAGAAAGAAAAATATTCCAAAGAAAAAGTCTTTCCAAAGTCACTGTCATTCATGAGTCAAACAGTCTATCAGCTGAAATATAAATACCAGTAGATATCCTATCCAAAATGAACTATAGTATTACTAGGTTATCTTACTTTGGGGGTAGATAACCACTCAAAATTACTTCATCTATAGCAAGTAACTTTCTGGACTCAATGATTTTCCAAGTGGTGGGTCAAATAATTATTGTATTCTTCATTCTTCAAACTCAGGTGCAGAATAGCCCTGAAACTAGAAACTCAGTTGGAGGTAAGTGATCTCCCTATCCAGCTAATGCTTCCCTTTATTGTTCTCCTTTGGAATTCATGTGTCTACCACTGGATGCCATGCATTTTATTGCCCCCTGGAGAAGAAATAGAATGTCATTTCTGTCCTGAGTCCTGTTTTCTCCTCAGAACTTGGATATTTCTAGCACCCTGTCTACACATTCTTGTATGTCTTTATTTTGCTCTCCGACATGAATCAGTAGAAATGAAAGGCAGTTGATAGGTGTAATGAATTGGTTATCTATTTATGTTTCCTGAAAACTTGTAGAATGAGGCTCATCACTTTGAGACCACAAGGAAAGAGAATGAAGTCTCACATCTAACACTTGGAAACCCTGGAGTCACACTATGTACTTTGCTAGGAGAAGATCCTCAAATGTGAAATAGGGTCAATGAATTCCTCCTTACAGTGCTCATGGGAAGATAAAATGAGACAGTAAATGCTAAGTACTCAGCACAGTGCCTGGCACATGGTAAATGCTTCATAAATGTTAACTGCTGCCAATAAAAATGATGACTGCAATTTCAAAACTGGCCTGTGAAAGGTAGGGATAATATGCCTTAGAACAGAAAAGCATGAAGGTCCTAGGAAAGTGGAATACCATGGGCAATCCTAGAGACAACTGAGGAGAGAAAGCCATTTTGGCTGGTACAGAGATAACTCAAAGAGCAGAAATTATAACTTTTATTTAATTGCTTCTCCATCTCTCAATGCAGCCATAGAAGAGACTCAGATTTAATTCTATATCTTTGGAGCAGAATTCCTGGTATAAAACTGGCCTTTACTAAATTAGTAAGCCCTTTCTGTATAACCAGCCTGTCCCAATGGAGTCCCTACCATATTTACAGGTCAGCTGCAGTGCACAGAAGTCTCTCACAATGTGATCCAGATGTGGTTCTAATTCAGCCCTCTTCCCTTTCTCCTCCTTTTCCTCTCCACATTGTCCAAGTGCTAATAATAATAATTCAATTTAATAACATCCATCCTCCCAGGGTACTCAAGCCCATCCGGTCCTCAAGGACAGCTAACCCTTCCCAGGCTCAGCTCTCAGCTTCTTTATCACAATTGAAGCACATCATAAACCACATCTTCCCCAGACCTTGTCATAAAGGGTGAGCCCGACATTGCAGGAACGAAGTCGGAAAATACAACCTTGAACCGTTTTATCTGCTCTCCTCTCTGCCCTTCTCCTCCCCTTGCCTTTCCCACATTTGTTTGACCAGTGCTTTTTCTTAGCAGCCAGAAGGAGAGAGGGGGTGGGAGAAACTTAAACTCTCACTCCCAAAGGGATATCCTGTAATGGTTCGCTTTCTGTTTGGCAATTGAAGCCCAATTTCGTATGAATGATACTCAGCATTGATAGCTGCCTCAACAGCCATTAATTTGCTAATAGAAATGGCTTTTTGATGATGCAGGTCAGGATGAGGGCCTCCAGTTTGTGGATAAAGAAAATGAAACATGAAATGCTAAATGTCTTTTGCATAGCAAAAATGCAGAAAAAAAAGGCAGAGTAAGGACCTACTTACCTTGTATTTAGTTCTATGAAAATTGTAGTCATGAAATATGGGGAAAAGCTAAGGAGTGGGAATTTATGACCAGCCAAAATAATTATAATGAAATTGGCTCAGTTAGATACACTCGTGCATTTGACTTCTTGTAATCATGAGGGACTCCTTCAGTTTTAAGTAACAACTTCATATATTTATCTCCTAGTAAAATAAAAAAGAAACAAATGAAAGAATTACTAATATTACTAGAAATAAATATAATAGGTGCAAAATATTAAGCATAAGTAATACAATATAGATTCTTATTAAATTTTTATTTTCAATATTAAAGTCTTTAATTTTACAACCGTGTGTGAGTAAATACAAATTTCAAGAGATTGTATTCTACAAGCAAGCTCACACACTGAATTAAAGACAAAGACAAAATCATCTGCATATGTATGTCTCTTTATCCCAACTTCCCCAAAACACAAGGATAATACAAAAAAAACCCATGAAATTGCTATGAAGTAATATTCAAAGGAAAGTAATATATAAAGAAAAACATTCAAACAGGATCATCAAGCAAAAGTTGGAAGCCAGGGGCGGGGATAGAGGTGGGAGAAATTTCATCCGATGGATGGAGATAGAGACAGAGACCCACATTCACATCAGAGCAATGGATTGAGCCCCCAAGGTGCAGGTGAAGAGCAGAAGGTGGGAGAAGATGAGTTAGGAAGTTAGGACCGTGAGGGGCTGGTCCACCT
>PVIU01012174.1:0-61226 GCA_004026605.1 Ondatra zibethicus
GTAAGGTACATTGGGTTATTCCAATTTTTTTTTTGTATTTGTTGAGGTTTGTTTTGTTACCGAGTATGTGGTCAATTTTTGAGAAGGTTCCATGAGGTGCTGAGAAGAAGGTATATTCTTTTCTGTTTGGATGCAATATTTGATAGCTGTCTGTTAAGTCCATTTGAGACATAACATCTGTTAGTTCTCTTATTTCTCTGTTTATTTTTTGTCTGATTGACCTGTCCAGTGGTGAGAGGGGAGTGTTGAAGTCTCCCACTATCAGTGTGTGGGGTTTAATATATGATTTAAGCTTTCGAAGTGTTTCTTTGACATATGAAGGTGTCCTTGTATTTGGAGCATAGATGTTCAGTATTGAAATTTCCTCTTGGTGGATTTTCCCTGTGACTAATAGGGAATGTCCTTCTTTGTCTCTTTTGACTGATTTTAGCTTGAAGTCTATTTTGTTAGATATTAGGATAGCTACACCTGCTTGTTTCTTAGGTCCATTTGATTGGTATATTTTTTCCCAACCTTTTTCTTTGAGGTTGAGATGCGTTTCTTGTATGCAGAAGAGGGATGGGTTCTGTTTTCGTATCCAGTCTGTTAGCCTGTGCCCTTTTATGGGTGAGTTGAGTCCATTTACATTAAGGGATATTAGTGACCAGTGGTTGCTATCTCCTGTTAATTTGGTTTTCCTCATTGGTGATGTTATCTTGTGCGTTTTTTTTCTTCTTCGGGATTTGCTGTAATGAGATCATCAATTGTGTGTTTTGTTGGTGTAGCCATCTTCCTTGGGTTGGAGTTTTCCTTCTAGTATTTTGTGTAGAGCTGGGTTTGTGGCTAGATATTGGCGAAATCTAGATTTGTCATGGAATATCTTGTTTTGTCCTTCTATGGTGATCAACAGTTTTGCTGGGTATAGTAGCCTGGGCTGACATCTGTGGTCTCTTAATGTCTGCATATGCTTGACCATGACCTTCTGGCTTTCATTGTCTCCACTGAGAAGTCAGGTGTAATTCTGATAGGTCTACCTTTATATGTTACTTGTCCTGTTTCCTTTGCAGCTCTTAATATTCTTTTTTTACTCTGTATGTTTAGTGTTTTGATTATTATGTGGCGAGAGAACTTTTTTTTTGGATCCAGTCAATTTGGTGTTCTGTAAGCTTGTATCTTCATAGGCATATCTTTCTTTAGGTAGGGGAAAGTTTTCTTCTATGATTTTGTTAAATAAATTTTCTGTGCCTTTGAGTTGAACTTCTCCTTCTTCTATACCTATTATTCTAAGATTTGGCCTTTTTATGTTGTTCCATATTTCATGGATATTTTGGGTTAAGGTTTTGTTAGATTTAATGTTTTCTTTAACTGATGAGTCTATTTCTTCTATTTTATCTTCAGCACTTGAGATTCTCTCTTCCATTTCTTGTATTCTGTTGTTCGTACTTGCATTTGTGGTTCCTGTTCTTCCTCATGATTTCTGTTTCTATAATTCCTTCCGCTTGTGTTTTCTTTATTTTTTCTATCTCAGTTTTCAATACTTGAATAGTTTCTGTTATATGTTTGAGTTCTTTTTTTAATATTTATTTATATATTTTTTATGTGTACAATATTCTGTCTGTGTGTATGCCTGCAGGCCAGAAGAGGGCACCAGACCCCATTATAGATGGTTGTGAGCCACCATGTGGTTGCTGGGAATTGAACTCAGGACCTTTGGAAGAGCAGGCAATGCTCTTAACCTCTGAGCCATCTCTCCAGCCCCTTGAGTTCTTTTCCTTGGTTTTCTTTAAGTGATTTGGTGATATCTTCCATTTTTTTGTTTGTTTTTTTCTTCCATTTCTTTAAGGTAATGTCTCAATTCATCTTTAAGAATTTCAGATATTCTCTTGTGGTTATTTTTTAGATAATTTTCTTCTGGGTCGTCCATATTTAGTTGTTCAGGTCTTACTTTTGTAGGGCCTTTGGGTTTCATTGGTATTGTGTTGATCTTTGTGGTGTAGCTTGTGATCTTACCTTTTCTACTCATCTTTTCCTCTAATAGCTGTGGTTGGTGGTGTCTGAGATTCTGTTGTATAATCTCCTAGGTGCCAGTAGATCAAAACCTAAGATGTTTTTCCTAGTGGTACAGTCAGTGTCACAGTTCTAGTTACTTCGTTGGTTATTCCTATTCCTGGAGGTAGATCAGTGCTCCTGTGTTTTGGTCTGCTCTCTTGGAGTTTGCTGTCGCAAGCCTACTTTGGTCAAGGCTGCTGGCTTTGATCTGTCTCTGTAAATCTTGGTCTGGATCTCCTCTTGTAGATGTCCCTGGCTTGGAGTTAGACCTGTTCTGGTGGCGATCACTGGCTCTGGATCTTGTCGCTGGGTCAGTCCTGATCCGCTCGTGTCCTGGGACCGGGTTGACTCCTATCTTCTGCTCCTGGTGGAGCCTGTTCTCTCCTTATCCTAGGTAACTGGTTCAGTCCCACTCCGGTTCCGGGGGAGGTTGCCTGCTCTGAGTCAGGTCGTTGGCTCAATCAGTGTCCCAGGACTGGGTTGGCTCCCAGGGCTGGATTTGCTCCTGGTTTCTGCTCCAGGTGGAGCTTGTTTCCTCAGCTCTCTGTCCTAGGAGTCTCGTTCAATTCCACTCTTGTGGGATTTGTTGCCCAAGGTGGAGTTCCTTGCCTCCGGGCAACTTTGGCCTAGGTTACCAGCTTTGACCTGTATGTGTAAGTCCTAGGCTGGGTTCCCTCCTGCAGAAGTCCCTGGGTTGGAGTTGGTCCTGGAAAGGTTTCTGGTTCCGGTCTACTGCCTGGGAAGTTCTAGGCTCGGGTGCGCCCGAACCGGCAGGCGACCTGCTTGCTTCCTCAGAGGTCTCAGACTCGCGCTGGGGAACCCACAAGGTTTACAAGTTCCTGCCTCTTCCCTTTGCTGTCTCAAACCAATGCCCGAACCCACAGGGGACTTGGCTCAGGTCTACTCTCTCTGAGGTCCCAGATTCGCGCTTGGCCCCGTTGAGATCTCTGGTTCCTGCCTGTTCCCTAGGAGGACCCAGCCTCACTCATGCCCAGGCTGACAGAGGTCCTGGCTCCGGCCTAGTTCCTGGGAGGTCCTAGACTCTCACCCAGGCCCGCAGGGGTGTTGGACTATGTCCACTCCCTTGAAGGTCCCAGATTCACGTCCAGACCCTCAGCAGTCTCTGGCTCTGGCTTACTCGTTCAGCGGTTACTCCCTTGTACCTGTTCCGGTGGAGATCGCTGGCTCTGGATCTGGTCGCTGGGTCAATCCTGATCCACTCGTGTCCCGGGACCAGGTTGGCTCTTCCTGAGAATCTTTTTAAAAATACTTTTTTATTTTTAGTTTGTGTGTGTTTGTCTGAGTGATTTTGTAGAGTGCCTGCAGAGGCCAAAAGAGGGTGTCAGATCCTCAGGAGCTAGAGTTACTGGTAGTTGTGAGTTGCCCAACATGGGTGTTTGGATCTGAATTCTGCTCTTTACCAAGAGCAACATATTCTCTTAGTAGCTGAGCCATCTCTCCAGCCCCTGGGAGGCTTTTTAGCATAGTAAAAGCTTCATGAGGGCTGGAGAGATGGTTCAGTGGTTAAGAGCACTGGCTGCTCTTCCAGTGGTCCTGAGTTCAATTCTCAGCAACCACATGGTGGCTTACAACCATCTGTAATGAGATCTGGTGCCCTCTTCTGGTGTGCGGGCATACATGGAGGCAGAATGTTGTATACATAATAAATAAATAAGTCTTTAAAAAAAGAAAGAAAAAGCTTCATGAGTCTATACTCTGGTGTGTGTCTCTATTTATGGGACATTTTTTTTGTCCATATGTAAATCAGCTCTTTTTGATGAGAGAACACAGTTGAGGATCCCACTCCTAGTGACTGCTGGTGCCTTGCTTATTAAGGTAGGAAGTAAAAACATAAGATGGAAGTACGGTTCCTCTGACAGTTCAAATATAGGCTGTGCTGAGAAACTCTACCCTTTATTCTCAATCCATCAGCTTTGTTTTATTCTCTTCTACCACAGACTCAAAGCTGTATAAAACATAAAGCAGCCATTGGAGTTATTTGAGCTTGTTTTAGGAATGTCATTGAAAGTCTTGGAACAATCCCTAACTCTGTAGGCCCTGAGAAAGCAAGGACAGAAACAAGGTGAAATAGAGAAGGCACCAGCTGATGAAAGTCTTGTCCTCTAGAGCTGCTGATCTTATTATAAAGACTTTCTGTTATTTTTCCTCATTCCTCTTACCTTACACTTTCCAAGCGGCATACATTTTCTTTCATTTTTTTATTTAATGGATTTATTCATTTTTTAATTTTAATGTGTGTTTTGTGTGTATGTATGTGCACCACTTACATTCCTGATGCCTGAAGGGGTCAGAAGAAAGCATTGGATCTCCTGGAACTGGAGTTACAGGTGGTTGTGACCCACCATATGGGTACTGGGAATTGAACCCCTGTCCTCTGGAAGGGGGAGAAAATGCTCTTAATCACTCTCCATGCATCTCTCTAGCCCCATCAGCATACATTTTTAGAAGTAGTTAGGACTGCTTAGATTTTAAAATAATCAGTACACAAATGACACACAGATTCTTGTTTATTTTTTGAGACAGGATTTCTCTGTGTAGCCATGGCTGGGCTGCCCTGGAACTTGCACTGTAGATCAGGCTGGCCTTGAACCCACAGATATCCCCCTCCCTCAGCCTCCAGTGCTGAAATTAAAGGCTTGCACCAATACTATCAGGCTGGCATAGAGATTCTTAAAACTAGATCTTCTGCTTCTCTCAATTGCTATGGTAACTAGTGCTATAGAGATGTAGAGACCCTATTGTGACCTCTAGTGTAGGAATGCCACTAGAGCCTCTTACATGATTGTCCACTAAGCCAGATAGTTCTGGCTCTCCAGGCACCAAGTGTTGGGGTGTACCACTTCCCCATCTGGAACCACCTTAGGTTGCCGTCTTATAAAAGCAGGCCTTACCAAAGAACAGTCATCTCGGATTGCATAACTAAATGAGCCAAGGCAAGTGTTTGAGGGATAGGAAGTAGCAGCTCTCAGTCTCTGTGTGTGTGCTAGTGCTAGTATGTGCATGTGGAGGCCAGAGGTCGACATTGAGTACCTTCTCCACCTTAGTTGTGTTGTCCCCTGCCCCCTCTTTGTTTTTTTTCCCCCTAAGACATGGTCAGGGTTTCTCTGTGTAGCCCTGGCTGTCCTGGAACACACTCTGTAGATCAGGCTCGTTTCAGACTCACAGATCCGCCTGCCTTTGCCTCCCGAGTGCTGGGATTAAAGATGTGCACCACCACCATCTGGCCCTACCTTAGTCTTTGAAGCCGGGTTTCCGACTAAACTTGTTGCTCATTGATTTGGCTAGACTGACTGACTGGTCAGTAAGCTTCAAGGATCTGCCTTTCTCCTCACTCAGAATTGAGGTTTCAGATTTCCATTATTCTATGTGAGTCATATGAGTCTGAATGCAGGTTTTCGGTAATTTTATCGTTAACACTGAACTGTCTCCTCAGCTCCCAGCTCTTTAAATGGAAGCTTAAAGCATTTATGTCTCAGAAATCATAGGGTCATGTTTTCATCCTGAAACAAGCTGTGGTTTAATACCTCCATGGTATGAATAAATGCAGTGTGATTCAGCGGCCTCTACCTTTAGTTTCAGTGTAACCTGTAGTCCGTGATAATACCATACTAACTCTCACATGCATGAACCACTGAAAACTAGTTGGGGATACAGGAAGAATCTCTTACATTCTGAATGACTCAGGTTTAGTTCCAACTTGACTGTTAACTTCCTGTGACCTTAGGTAGGTTAATTCTCTTCATTTTAGCACTCCCTTTGGTTTTGTTGTTTGTTTTGGTAAGACAGTATCTCACGTAGCCAATGCTGGCCTTAGGGTCACTTTGTAGCCAAGGATGGCCTTGAATTTTTTTTTATCTTCTTGCCTCCACCTCTGGAATGCTCAGAGTATGGGGCTGCACCGACGTGCTCAGTTTATGCAGTGCTGGCTATTTAACCCAGGGCATTGTCCGTGCTGAACAAACACTATACCAACTGAACTATAGACCCAGTCTAATTTCTCTCTCTCTTTCTCTCTCATTAAATTAGACTAAGGAGGCAACACCAGGCCTCTGAAATTATTTGTTTAATTTTGGTTATTTGATTCTTCCTTTTTAAATTTTTTTTTATGTTTTTATGTGCATTGGTAGTTTGCCTGCATTTCTGCCTGTGTGAGGGTGCCAAGTCTCCTGGACAGTTGTGAGCTGCCATGTGGGTGCTGGGGATTAAATTCCAGTGCTCTTAATTGGTTGGTGACCCATCTCTTCAGCCCCTGCTTTAATATTATAATTAGTGGTACACTGCTCATAAGGGACTGAGTGGAGTGTCCAGGTCTATCAAATTGTGACCTGCTGCTCTGTCCTCTACTTTTTGCCCTGCAGGGATAGTTTCTAAGGCTTTTTGGTGTTACCAGAGAGAAAAGTACTTGGGAGCTGGGTTTGCAGAATGACAATTCAGAGCCATCTTGATTACTGACTCCTTCCCTCCAACCCCAAATGTGATTCTTTTGTTTCTTGAAAATTTCATACATGTATAACAGTATATTTTGATCCTGTGATTTACAGTTCTTATTTTTAGAGAAGCTGAAGCTGCTATAAAAGTGATAGCGGGGATTTCACATCAGCTGTCTACAGGGTACATGGTTTTAAGCTTGCTCAAAATTGTCAGATCTTTTTCTTTTCTCTGCTTTTCTTTTTGTTTTTTTTTTTTTTTTTTTTTGAGACAGGGTTTCTCTGGTAGCTCTGGCTGTCCTGGAACTCACTCTGTAGACCAGGCTGTCCTGGAACTCACAGAGATCTGCCTGCCCCTGCCTTCCAAGTGCTGGGATTAAAGGTGTGTGTCAATCTGCTGAGCATCTTACTCAGAGCTTTTTCTTTTTTCTTTTCTTTTCTTTCTTTCTTTTTCTTTTTCTTTTTTTTTCTTTTTTTTTTCTTTTTTTTTTTTGGTTTTTTGAGACAGGGTTTCTCTGTAGCTTTGGAGCCTGTCCTGGATCTAGCTCTTGTAGACCAGGCTGGTCTCGAACTCACAGAGATCCGCCTGCCTCTGCCTCCTGAGTGCTAGGATTAAAGGCGTGCGCCACCACCGCCCGGCCCCTCAGCATTTCTTTAGGGAAATTGCTACATACGTTTTATCCTTTAAAAAATATTCCTGCTCAAGGGAGCTGGAGAGATGGCTCAGGGGTTAAGTGTGCTGGCTGCTCTCTCAGAGGACCTGGGTTCTTTTCCCGGCATCCACATAGCAGCAGCTCACAACTATCTAACTCCAATCCCAAGGGATCTGGCAGCACCAGCACACATGGTGCAATGATATACTTGCAGGCAACCCCACCCTCCACGGTTTAAAAAAAAATTCCTGCTCAAGTAATTTTAGAATTTAGTCAGGGCTCTATATCTTTGCCTGTCATTCTTTTTATGGTACTGGAATTGCTGCCTTCTTGTTCTGGGTGTTTGTTTATTCCAGACAATGTTAGATGGTAGACAGGGAGCAGGGGGGAGTCTACTGTGATTTCATTTATTGTAGGAAGGCTCCCTCCCCGCCCCTTCCTGCTGTGGGGCTGTAAGAAGTGAACTTAATGTTTCACACATGTTAGACAAACAGGAAAGCTGTTTACCAAGACTTTTGATTATCTCAACCGTCAGTTCCAGGCTCCTTCATTGTGTTTACCATTGCATCCTTGGTGTCTGCTTTGAATGCTGGTATTTGGTCATGCTAGAGTTGAGGACACCCATCTTCCTCAATTAAAAAAAAAAAATGCTTGTGAAACGAACCTAAGACATCTTGAGATGTCAGCAAAAGGATGGTACTTTTAGGTTTTTGTTACTGTTTTTGAGACCAGGTCTCACTATGTAGCTTAGATTTGCCTTAAACTGCCTCACTCCCTGCCTTCCCCCAATGTTAAGATTGCAAAAATACACCACTACACCCTGATTTTTTTTTTTTTTTTTTGGTGCTGGGGGGTAGAATATAGGACCTTAGGAAAAATGTGCTGCCACAGAACAAACCTAGCCTATGCATTTAGCTTTCTTGCTATTTACCCAGATTTGCAAGGGTGTGTTTCATAAATCAGACTAAAGTTTTTGTCACTGGAGTCCTTACTTTTCCAGGATTTCCCATCTGGTCTTGCTCTTTATCAAGAGGTTAATAGTCATCTATTCAGTGAACTGTAGGATTGAACTTCCACAAATCAAAATGAAGAAAACATTGACACTTACATACCTGATTTCCAGAGGAACGGCAGTTACAAAGTTCAGAGACCTGGGGCCATTTATTCTAGAAACTCAAAAACTGTTTACCTAGAAAATGTTTCCTTAGAGTGTTGAAAGGCCCCTTGTTCAAGTGTCTCCTTAGGTTAGAGCTGATCTAGCTCTCTGTTGTTCCCAACATCCAGCACAGCTAACATTGAGCTGAGCCAGCATTGAGGAGTGTGAGCATTCTTTCCAGCCTTAGTCACATGTCTTACCTTGAAAAGAACAGATATTGCCATTTCCTCACACTGCTGCAGAAGGGCTGAGTTTTCTGGTATGATGCGTCCAGAATCATCTGAATTGGCTGGATTTCTCATAATTCCTTCCTGATTGTTCTACAATCACCCAACTGCTCTTTCTTAGTTTTGATTTGTTAGTGACAGGGTCTCACATATCTCAGGCTGGCCTTGAACTCATTTGTATCCAGGGATGACTTCTGATCTTCTTTCTGCCTCCACCTCCCGAGTGCTGGCTTGTGTTGTCATGCTCATTTTACTAAACCCAGTTGGGGATTGAACCCCTGGGCTCTCCCAGTTGTTCATTCTTACCAGCTTTCTCAGTAAGAGGTCAGCATTTGAGGCAGCATTACATTTTATATAACATTTTCATGTATGGTATCTCATTTTAGTTTTCACAGCATATTTGAGAAAGTAAAGCAAATTTTGTTGGCCTGTTTAATAGATGAGGAAACTCAGCTTGTGGAAATTATGACTCACATACTGCCAAGAGCTAATTAGTATGGAGACCTTATCTCCCAAACCTAAAGATCAGGCCCTGTGTTTGGGGTCAAGCTGCCTCTTCCTCGCTTGAAGATAAGCTGGGTTTCTAGTAATAATTAGCAGTAGGTAGGAGTTCAGAAGTAGCTTCAACATACTGGCAAATCCACTCAGCATGTCCCTCCTCCAATACCAGGTGGTGGCTGACCTAGAAAAACAGGTCACATCTTCTCTGTCCATCCATTTGCTAAATGGAATGTAAAGCTGGCCTTTGGTATTTTAATTCTTTTAAAAAATTCTTCTAATTACTTGGGGAGGAGTTTTGTGGGTGCTTTGTGTGGGTGAATGTAGGCTTGTTCTGAGGTGAGAGGGCACCTTTTTGAGAATTGGTTCGCCCGCTTCTGTGAGTTCTAGGTTTTCAGGCTCCTGCTCAAGCATTTTTACTCTGAGCCATCTTACCAGTTTATGTGCGGTTGATTCTTGTGAATGCTGAGTTGTATCTCCCCACCTCCCCTAGCAGTTTTGTATTTGTTTTGAGGTAGGGTCTTGCTATGTAGCTCAGGCTGGCCTTGGCATTTCTAACAGTCCTCCTGTCTCCACTCCTCAAGTGTTGTGATAACAGGCGTGCATGAATGCTAGATCTAGTTTAGTGGTGCTAAAGAGACCAAGTTACTCTTCAGTTTGCCTTCGGGAACTGGGTTTATTATGTTGATCCTTCCTAGTGGTCCTGGCATGGTCTGATAAGCTTGTCCAGGGATGCCTAATACTGTTTCCATTTCCTAAGGTTGGTTGATTGTGTGATCTTTCCACAATATATGCCTGTCTCAAAAAAAAAATTGTACACAGTAAGTATACATAATTATTTGTCAATTAAAACTTGGAAAATAACGAGAAAAAAGAACTAGATCTAAAGTTAAAATCAGATCTCCTAATGGTTAATTTAGTGTCAAGGCACCCAGTTACACACTCAACATACAAAACATACAACTTTCATTTAGCTTGTATGTCCAGTGCATTCTGTGTGCACATTGTAACAGTTATAACTCAGATTGGAGGCTCCATAGGATGCTGTGCTGTGACAGATTGGACCCTGATACTGAATCTGAGGGAAATCTTGATCAGCCCTGCAGGAAGCTTCTGGTTTAATTGGGGGCAGTATGGTATCAGTTATATACAGGAGTGAAATCTTGAACCATAGACAGCCTTCTAGGAAGCAGGCAGGGGACTCACAGTGATGGTGAGAAGTCTAATGTCTAGCAGAAATCTGTTCAAAGAGGGAATCATGATCAAGTCTTGGTAAAGAATGCTAGGAGCAGCCACTTAACCTCCCAGTGCATATGGGATAATAACAGTGACTCATGTTGTGGGTGTAAACTGATTGTTGCTGAATGTCACTACCCAATGAGTCAGGCTCACAGCATTGTTCTAATGCCAGGGAACAGGTCACCCTGCCATTCCCTTTCTGTTACCTGTTCCTTTCCTTCAGTGCAGAATGAATATCAGAAGTCTTTATTATTCTTTAGATCATCGGATAGGAAATGACCGTGATAGGGTCCTTAGGTTACATTTCTGCCTGGCAGCAGTGCTCTGAATTACCTGGCCTTGTGAAATTTGCTGGCGTTAGTCTCCATGAAGGAGAGTTTCTTTGAATAACATCTGTTATTTCAGAAAGTCCTAATGCCTTCACAGTGCTTTACCAGGAACAACAGCTTTGAGGTAGATGTTCTAGATCTGCTATGTGGGTACCTCTTGCTGGAAATCTCTGTGGTAGGAACTTGGCTGCTTCACTCAAATCAGGCATTAGAATGAAAACCAGTAGCTGATTGGGAAAACAGCTGGCAGTACAGGAGTTACGGAGTAGCAGTCAGGTTATTTTTTTTTAAAGCAGGGGTGGGGTAGGGCAGAGAATGACCTTTCTGCTGCAACTTGTGGTAGCAGAAGGGCCAAGGACTGACTTCCTGTTGACTAGTTCAGGGCAGAATTTAGCTAGTTTTCTTATACCAACCAATTTCTATCTGTGTTTCCTTTTTACCCTTTCCTTTCCTGCATTTCTCTCTTTCCCTTTTCTCTTTTATCTTTCCAATAGGATAATGCTACTTTACATAGAAGAAACAGCCAGTTGGCTGAGTTGGCAAACAAAAACCATGAATGAAGAGTTTTCCAGATTCCCTCCCTGTCGTTGTTAATGTACCTATATGGGGTGATATAATCCTTGCTGGGCAAGTACTCTACCTCTGAGCAACATTCCCAGCCCTGTACAGTGCTGTGCTGTTTATACATAGTTGTAGTCAGTGGTTTGGATTTTTTTGTTGTTTTGGTTTTGGTTTTGGTTTTTTGAGACAAGGTTTCTCTGTGTTACAGTTCTGGCTGTCTTGGAACTAGCTCTTGTAGACCAGGCTGGCCTCGAACTCTCAGAGATCCTCCTGCCTCTGCCTCCCAAGTGCTGGGATTAAAGGTGTGTGCCACCACCTCCTGTCTTTTTTTTTTTTTTTTTTTTAATGTAGACGACTATTCTGTACAGGATCACAGTTTGTCAGCTTGTCAGGGTAGTGCTAGCGTTGTTTACTGTCCTTTGAGTAAAGCCTTGGCTATTAGGCTGTGTGATTTATTTTCTTACTTTATAGTATGACTATTATTAGGGTATAGATTCCTGGGTTTTGTTTGTTTTTTCGAGACAAAGTTTCTCTGTGTTAACAGTCCTGCTGTCCTGGAACTCTCTTTGGAAACCAAACTGGCCTCGAACTCACTGAGATCCACCTGCCTTTGCCTCCCGAGTGCTGGAATTAAAGGTGTGCACCACTGCCTGGCCCAGTTCTCTATTTTTAAGGAGTATGTCCTAGAGTGTACAGGTCAACAGAGGATTTGGAAATGTAACTTTTCAAAGACTGACATTTTTTTTTCCAGTGGGGCAAGGTAACCTCTTAGTATTACCCTGTGTGGCTATTCGGCCAAGGAGTGGTGACTCGGCAACAAGAATGGACACATTTTGTCTCCCTGGCAGGAGCCTATGTTGGTTGAATATGTTAACTGAGCCTTCCTGGAAAGGGAGCTTTGAGATACCCTTGAGGACTCAGTATTCTTCAAAGGGAAATAAGTATGTTGTACTTGAGTTTAGAAAACTATTGAAGTGATAAACAAGTTATTAGTATTATTTTATTGTTTTAAAAATACATACGTAAGCAAGGCGGTGATGATGCATCTAATCTTGAGCTACAGTCCGACCTTAAGGGCTTGTTCTTACACCTAATTGTCTCAGTTGTAGAAAATGCTCAGTAAAGGAGTACTAATTGAGGCAGAAAATTAAGTTTTCTTTTTCCTTGGCCCAGTTTGGCCAGATACGGCTCCAGAGTTGGAATTTCTGTGTTTATGAGTTGACTTATTGGTGATGTTGTGTCGCACTGTTCGTCTAAAACGCTGCCCTTTATGTACTGCTAGAGATGGAGGATAAGACTGCCATATTATGTACTGCTAGAGATCAAACTGCCGTATTATGTACTGATAGAGATGGAGGATAAGACTGCCATATTATGGGATTGTATTTCCCTTGCTGGTGAAAGGTCAGCCTTGAATAGGCAGTGGGAGTTAATCAGTTACCTTTTTATTTCATGCAGCCCAGCAGAGTACAGAATAGGCTTGGGATAGTTTGCTACGTGACTCACTTGAAGGTGTCTCAGGCTTGTGGAGCTGTTCAGTTCTACAGTGGAGCTGTTGGGCACAGCCTGGCTTACTTAAACTCTAACAACACTCTGTTCGCCGGGCGGTGGTGGCCCATGCCTTTAATCCCAGCACTCGGGAGGCAGAGGCAGGCGGATCTCTGTGAGTTTGAGAGGCCAGCCTGGTCTACAAGAGCTAGTTCCAGGACAGCAAGTTACACAGAGAAACCCTGTCTGGAAAAAAAAAAATTAAAAAGGAGCTTTTGTATACCTTTTACCCAGACTGTCAATATTTTGCCTCATGTGCTTTCTTCACAGTGATGTACACCTACTTAAATTCTTTTGAAGTGCTGAGAGTAGTCGTTGACAGTGTGCCATTTACTTCTGAATGCCAGTGTGTATTGCCTAAGAACAAATTCAGCAACATTATAATTATACCTAACTTATTGTCCAACTTCAGATCTGTCCACATTCTGAAATGGTCCTAGTAATGACAGCTTTGTTGTGAAAAAGTCTTGAGGCGCAGGGGTGTCTCCTCGGTTATGTTGGCTTAAAGCCAAAAGACATTATTCAGTCAACAATTTCTTGTGTCTTTACAGGACCGGCGTGAGGAGGGCATCACGAGCTACTCAGCAACAATGTCTTCAGAAGTGGAGACCTCAGAGGGGGTAGATGAGTCAGAGAAAAAGAATTCCGTGGCCCCAGAGAAGGAAAACCATACCAAGTGAGTGATAGCAACTGACTACTTCTCATTGAGAGGGTCCAATACCTGTCCTCTCACCTGCCATCATGCCTGGTTCAATCTGTCGGTGGCACTTGGGAATGCTCATCAGTCCTGAGTTGTGTAGACCCTGGGATGTTTGGCATTGCAGGCCCCTGTCCAGCCTGGGCTGTTCCATTCTCTGGTTTTCTGTTTTGTTACCAGTGGAGACAGGCCAGATGCTGGGAGTGCTGAGTCAGGGTTTCATGGTAGTCATTATTCTCTTTATTTGTTTATTTATTTATTAATTATGTATACAGTGTTCTGGCATGTAACACTCCAGAAGAATGAACCAAATCTCATTACAGATGGTTGTGAGCCACCATGTGGGTGCTGGGAATTTGAACTCAGGACCTCTGGAAGAACAGCCAGTGCTCTTAACCTCTGAGCCATCTCTCCAGCCCCTCGTTATTCTCTTTTTAAAAACCAAGTGGTGCCAGGCATGGGGGTGTGCACCTTTGATCCTAGCAGAAGCAGGCAGATTTCTGGGTTGGAGGCCAGCCTGGTCTACAGAGCGAGTTCCAAGACAGAGCTACACAGAGGAACCTTGTCTCAAAAAACAAACAAAAAAATAACAACCCCAACCTAAGTGGGTTTCACTTGAACTAATGAGGAATGATGAGGCAAAGCCGACTCCCTTTACAGGGCTCTCTCCCAGTGTGGGATCTGAGCTCTGCCTAGGGCAGGCCTTTACTTGTAAATCTCTCTAGAATTTAAATTACTGGGCTTTGCTCTGCATTTTTCCTAGCCTCTCATTAAAGTCCCAATGTTGGCTAAGTTATTTCTTATATCTTAAAATAATTGTTAATAAACCAATTCTCAGGATGTGAGTGATACAAATAAAACTGCAGAGGCTAGACAATTTTCTTTTTTCTTTCCTTTTTTTTTTTGGTTTTTCGAGACAGGGTTTTTCTGTCCTGGAACTAGCTCTTGTAGACCAGGCTGGCCTCAAACTCACAGAGATCCGCCTGCCTCTGCCTCCCGAGTGCTGGGATTAAAGGTGTGCGCCACCACCGCCCGGTGAGATGGGTTTCTTTGTGTAACAGTCCTGGCTGTCCTGGAACTTGCTTTGTAGACCAGGCTGGCCTTGAACTGAGAACCAACATTTTCTCATTCTAACAGATGGACTGTATGGACACACAGGAGTTCTCCCTAGGTTCCATTGTCCTTAGGATCATACTTTTCTTCCTCGTCCATTTATTGGTGTGACTATCCTGTGGGATTCTGTTAAGAAATACAAAACGGGGAGGCAGAGGCAGGGAGTTCCATTGAGTTCGAATTCTACAGATCGAGTTCCAGGACAGCCGGGGCTACACAAACAAACCCTGCCTTGAAAAACAAAAAAGGAGAAGAAAAGAGAAGGGGGGTGGGAAAGAATAAGAGAAGAAGAAGAAGAAAGAATACAAAATCAAGATCTTGGTCCTCATCTCTCAACTGTCTCATCTTCCCACACCTGGGCCCATCCACGTAACACCCTAGGAACTGGTTCCTCATTGGGAAGAAGGCAACTTTCTGGGCTGGATTAAGTTTTGTTTCTTCAGCCACTAGGTGGCCACAGAAGCCAAAATATCATTCATTTGGGTGCTTACTAACATGTATACATGAATTCAGACAGTCTTGGGGAGACTGTAGTAATCTTTATGCGCCCTGAGTTTTTATGGCAGATTGCCCTGAGCTCACATATAAGACTCACCTGCTCATGCTGGACTGGTCTGAGCAGCTCCAGCTTCAGTCTGTATCTGGGGTCTAGACTGTCTTTGGCCCTTTAGTCCTTTCTGGAGAACTGGAAAGGGCTACTGTCTTACACACAAAACTCATTCCACAGAATGGCAGACCTCTCTGAGCTCCTGAAGGAAGGGACCAAGGAAGCACATGACCGGGCAGAAAATACCCAGTTTGTCAAAGACTTCTTGAAAGGAAACATTAGGAAGGAGCTATTTAAGGTTTGTGCCCTCAGTCAGATGGGGTTGGATTCTAAACTTTATTAATGGGTGGGAGGTGGGGGGGGGGCTCAGTTAGCTGAGGAAATTGTACTGCAACCACTCAAAGGGAGAAGCTGCTGGGTCTTTTTCTTGGAGACTGTCTGGTTGCATAGTCCATGGACTCTAACCCTGGGTACTCCAGCCTTAGCTTCCTAAATACTGGGGATGAAAGGTATGTGCCTCCATGCCCAGCCATATGTATATTTTTTTCCTGGTGTTAAGCTGTGGCTGTCCTAGCCTAAATGGACTAACAAAAATGTTTGCAAATAGTCACCATTTTTTCTTTAAGAAGTTACAGAAGCTTCCTAGGTGTATTAAGTAGTTCACTGTATAAAAAGGAGTCACAGCTGGTTTTTTGGGACTGGACAACGTGTCTTTTGTCTTGAGCTAGTCTTGAAACATGGTAGGTTCCAAAAAAAAAAAAAAAAAGATAGATAGTTGTGGCAGCGCACACCTTTAATCTCAGCATTGGGGAGGCAGAGGCAGGTGGGTCTCTGAGTTTGGGGCCAGCCTGGTCTACACTATGAGTTCTAGGACAGCCAGGGCTACACACACAAAACCCAAACAAAACATAGTTCTAAAGCTGCTAGTTTGGCTTATAATCTTCTCCCACGATCTTCATCTCCCTCACAGCTGGCCACTACTGCACTTTATTTTACATACTCAGCCCTTGAGGAGGAAATGGACCGAAACAAAGACCACCCAGCCTTCGCCCCCTTGTATTTCCCCATGGAGCTACACCGGAAGGAAGCACTGATCAAGGACATGGAGTATTTCTTTGGTGAAAACTGGGAGGAGCAGGTGAAGTGCTCTGAGGCTGCCCAGAAGTATGTGGACCGGATCCACTATGTAGGGCAGAATGAGCCAGAGCTGCTGGTGGCCCATGCTTATACTCGTTACATGGGGGACCTTTCAGGAGGCCAGGTGCTGAAGAAGGTGGCCCAGCGGGCACTGAAACTCCCCAGCACTGGGGAAGGGACCCAGTTCTACCTGTTTGAGCATGTGGACAATGCCCAGCAATTCAAGCAGTTCTACCGAGCCAGAATGAATGCCCTGGACCTGAATTTAAAGACCAAAGAGAGGATCGTGGAGGAGGCCAACAAAGCCTTTGAATATAATATGCAGGTACTGGGCACTGACCATGGAGCCTACTTCATGGAGTTATGACCATGGATGCATGAGCTTGATCTTTCAGCAGTAGAATCAAAGCCAGAGCTTTCTCGAGAGGCCATTGGTAGCATGATAAATGAGCTCCTGCATGCCCTAGAGAAAGGTTGAGGGGACCAGTTAGCCATTAGAGAGCATGGGGTTAGTATGTATCTCCCAGATGGAGGCCTGTCTTAAGGCCTGTAGATAGTTATGGAAGGGCAAAGCTCCAGCATTTGAAAGGTCTGAAAATAAACCTAACTCCCTCTGTCACTACAGGATGCTAGGATTGATGAATGGGCAATTTCTTCATTTTGTAGCAAAGATAGGAAAAATACTGTTTAGTATGGAGCTAGATTCATTGGGGAGTAGGTTTTACAAGCTGATCATGCTGAAGCCACTTCTGATCCAGAACCCCGTATCAGCCCTCAGTGTTAGAACAACAGTCACCTGAACTCCCATTAAGAGGTGCAGGGTGGTGTTCACTTTTCTGGCTTGATGTTCAGCTAGTCATGATCAGATGTATCTGGGCTCTAGTTTCTCTATGGGTGGTGAGTAGGTTGCAAATTCTAAGTCTGCCTACTTTTGGGATGGCTCAGTTGATTTCTGCTCCTCAGATATTCAGTGAACTGGACCAGGCTGGCTCCATGCTGGCAAGAGAAACTCAGGAGGATGGACTCCCCATGCATGATGGGAAGGGAGATAGACATAAATGCCCCTTCTATGCTGCTCAGCCAGACAAAGGTAGGTTGTGGGTCCTAAGCTAACATTTTTGGAGCAGGTTATGTCATTGCTCTCCACTCATGCCGTCTCCTATTGTTCACCTACAGGTACCCTGGAAGGGAACAGCTGCCCCTTCCGGACAGCCATGGCTGTGCTGAGGAAGCCTAGCCTCCAGTTCATTCTAGCTGCCAGTGTGGCCCTGGCTGCTGGACTCCTGGCCTGGTACTACATGTGAAGGACCTGTCATGTTATTTGCATCCTACCCCAAGCGACCTGTTCCATCCCTATCTCCACCTCTGACTAAACTACCACCTCAGGCAACTTTTTTAATGCTGGGTTTGAGAAAACAAGCAACCAATAAAAGCCAGACACTAGAGCCTCTGCGTAAACAGCATCTTCTCTGCCAGCCAGGTGCACACCAACCATAGGCTGTCACTCTAATGACAGCCAATACTCCACTGCAAGTCAGCCTGTGGACCTCTTCATCTGGCAGCGCCCTAGGATTTCTGCCATTTTGGAGGCCTGGGTACATTTTCTTCTTTCTTAATAGTACTTGGAGTAGTCATTGCCTTTGCTTGGGAGTTGGCTACCCATACACCCAGGCTTTGTGGGAAAGGGCCATACCAACTGATAATGTTCAATTTTCTAGGCCTCAGGGAGCCTTTTGGGGGTGAAAACGACGCTTTCCTGTCCTCAAAGCCCCCCAGAGCTTATCCCTAAGCAGCCTGTTATCCTGGGCTTTCTCCACTGACTGGTATACCTGCTTCAGCACTCTTAAAGCAGACGCCTCACACTTCCTCCACCCTGGGATAGGGTAGGTGAGACTACCTCCTGGTCCCCCAGTCTACAGGGAAGTAGAGTCCCCCAGAAACAGTAGCATGTTGCATACATCCTCTCTGACAGCCCTTGCCTACCTCCCAACACTTCTGGACAATTCCTAGTACCTTATTTTTCCATGTATTCATGTTAAACATTATAAAGATTCTTAATGTCTACTTGAACTTGTGATTTTTCTTAGAAATACTTTGAGGTTTCTTACTTTTAAACCAGATACTTATATTTAAACAATTCATAGTCTAAAATAGAAATGTGAAGTTAAATATTTTTATTAGTAGGAGTCTATTCCTGTAAAAGTCTTGTGCGAAAAAAATAGTAAAACAGCAGGGAAACTCTTGAAACGTGAGTCTACCACTTCACAGTTCAGATGGTTGGTTTTACCAAGGCCAACCTGGTTGAGCGCCTGAGTGCCAGACTTCAGTGTTTATCTTCAGAATATAAATCTCAGTCCAATAGGGCTGTCTTGTTTAAGGACCAAAGAGCAACACCTTCAGGTTAGGAGGTCACTAAGCTAGGACAAGGCCCCAGTTCTCAGGCTCTGCGGCCTGGACACCTAATTATGTAAGTAGTGGAAACCAATGGTCCTTGGCTCAGAACAGCTGGGTTCCCCCAGGGCAAGTCTATATATAATTCTGGTTTGGCGTTAATTGGGTTTTTAAACATGTTTTTTCCAGGCTCAATCTCTTGCCTGCCAGTAAGACTACTTGTAGTCCCACCCTGACCCTCAGAAAAGAAGGAAGCCAGGCAAGACAGCAGAGGCCCAGGGCAGGAGAGGGAAAGGGCCAGTTTAATGAAACTACAAACTGGAACCAGGCCACAGTTCACAGTGATAGGAGGCCATGCAGTGGTAGTGTGAGACCAGGAGAGGGACAGCAGCAGGACACAGCGCCCACACGAGCATCTTCACAGACCATTCGGGAAATAGACAAGTTTGGGATTACACCCTGGGCAAGACTCATGTCCCTAGGACACCCCCACCACTTGTGACTTCTTCCTGGTCCCCAGCCCAGTGTCACAGTTGTTCCATCTATGGCAAAAAAGACTGGCACTTACTCCAGAGACCAATGAACCTATAAGGAGGCTCTTCTGATCTGCCATCTGCCAGCAAGCCACCAGGCAGAAGTCGTATTTTCACACAGCAGACATTCATTCTTTCTAGCCCCAGAAAATATAGGGGTTCACAGAGGTGTGGCCAGAAAGGAGATCTCTACACATTTACTGACTCAAAGGAAGCTAAGTAAGAACAGGGGCAAGTTGTTCTTTCTTGGCTACTAGGGCTTTAACTAGCCCAGCGTCCTCTTTGCTTTGTGCCAGGCAGCTCTTGGGTACCTCCTGGACAGTGGGTAGAAGTCCTGTGTTTCCATACCTGAGAGTTCTGAGGCCCAGAGTTGGCAGTCATTATTTCTTTCTTATTCCACCTTTGGCACCCCAGACAACATACTCCATATAAGCCCAGGCCTTAAGACCCTGTATTGCTTGGGTCCCCTTAACTCTAGATGATGCCCTGACCTCATTCCAGGTCAGAAACAACTATGGTTCCAGGCACAACCCTCACTGTAGGCCCTAGTCTGGGACCTGTTGATGCTTTGGGTGCTTTTGGTCCCAGGAAGAGTAAGGACCAAGCGTGGACCTTATACAGAAAGGAGGAATGAGGACCCCAGTAAGAGAGCCTCCAGCTTATCTTCTGGATTGCAAATGCCCAAGCAACACACAAGATCTGTGCCACCCCCATGCCACCCACTGGCCCTTGGCCTTAAATCCAACGGAGTTTTTGCTAGAAGAGTCGGATGCTCAGGGAAGGGCAAGGTGAGGACAGGATTTCCAGGGAACAGTGGCAAAACTTCCAATCCTAAGTGGGGGCTGAGGGATGGTGACCACTGAGCATGGGGAGCAAAGCACATGGGGCCAGAGTAATAGGTGGGGGAGTCCAAGTCTAGCTCCGTTAGCACAAGCGCTTGTATGTGTAGATGTAGGCTTTGCAGCTGGGACATGTGTGCGTCACATCCTTGAAGTCATTGATGAGGCAAGGGATCAAGCAGCAGCCCAGGTCACACCTGAATTGGAGACAGATAGATAGGCTGAGGCCTGAAGAAATGGTCAGGCAGCTTACAGAGCCCCCAGCAGCAGCACCACCACTTGTCAGCACCCCCACACCTACCCCATGAAGCAGCAGAAGAAACCCAGGACAAAGTTCATCAGGCCAATCTCGTAGGAAATCTTGGTGGTGATTGCCTGCTGGCAGTGGGGGCACACTGTCTGCACAGGTGCACCTTCAAAGATCTCTCCCTGTAGCACTGTCACCGTGGTGGCTGCCCCTGATGGGACCAAGACTGTGGCCGTGTGGCCCCCAGGGCCAGGATAGGGCCCTGGTGGGTAGGGTCCTGGTGGATAATAGCCCATAGGTGGGTGAGGGCCTGGAGGAGGGTAGAAACCTGGAACAACACACAGATCACTCGCTGAGAGAACACAAAACCTAGGACCCCAGCACTTAGGGCACAGCCTCTTATAATGGCCCAGGTCTTTTGATCTCTACACACTAAGACCTAGACAGATGTGTCAGACAGCTGGGAACATAGCCCAGATCTACTTAACTTTCTTGCTCTGACATGCCAAGACTGCTTTTTCATGCCTGCAAGGATGAGGGCATCAGCAACAAGAGGGAAAGCGTATCTTTCCTGTATACAAAGCTTTTGCATGTCAATGTCTGATATATCAAAGATCGCCCAATCCCAGAAACTATAGGAACCACAGACTTTGGGCCTGAGAGCTACTGGTGAGAAAGGCCCAGGCTTCCAACGGGGCTTATGTCCCTGACAGGGAAAAGCCCCACCACACCACAGTCCTCAGCATGAAACCACTGAAACCTTCCCTCAGTGAGTGACAAGCTCCCCCTTTGCCACCATTTTCATTTCATATGGCATGATTGATGCCTTGCTACATCAATTCAGGGTAGAAGCTGCCTGTTTCCTTCAGGTATCTTCCCAACTCACCTGCAGGCATGTAGGCGCCATCTGTATTCATGTGAGGGGGCACAAAGCCAGGCTGCGGCATTGGATGACCAGGTGGTTCATAAGGTGGAGGAGCAATGTCAGCAGAGGGCAGTGGCATGCCTGGTGGCGGCTGCATCACCGCTGGGGAGGTGCGGCCTGGACAGGCAGAAGGTGGTTAAGCTGGTCTCTACACACAGACTGGGCACAGGGTGACCCTGAAGCAGGGTTAGTTCACTGTGAAGCACCTCAATCACACTTGGAATGGAGAGGGAGTTACAACAGAGACCCCAGAAGGCTGAGGTCAGGAAAGACCCTCAAGAGCCAATGATATGAGGTACTGACCCAGCAATCCCATCTAGGAACCCTTACCCAGGGCAATTTGATATCTTTACCTGGGGTAGGTGGGGCTCCACTTTTTTCCTCTAGCAGTGGGGCTGTAGGGCCTCCAGGATAAGGAGGGGGTGGCTCATTAGACATCTTTGCTGCTGATACTCCTGGACCTGAAGGGAAAACAAATTGAGTTCCTTGTTTCTATGCAGGGCCAACACACTAGGTTGTGACCATCTTCAGATGTCCACCAAGCCCAAGCACCTAAGTGTTTTCTCTGGCTCCTTTCAGAGATTCTCTGGTTCAAGCTCAGGTACCTGAGCTCTACCACCTTTTCCTTTCCTCAAAAGGAAATCTAAGTGTGTGGAGGATCAGGGATGGTGGCTAGGTCTAGTACCTTTGGAGCATCAGTGATGACTAGGCTCCCTCTAACACTTGAGATACTCTATCTCTGCCAGGGACAACCTCCCAGAGCTACCATCCTATACACTGCTCCATGGTCACCCACAACTCTTTGGAAGCTGGGGGGTAAGGATAGACCTCTGAGGACAAGGCCCAGCAATCCTCTCTGGGAACCTAACCCCTACCTCTACCCAGGGAAGCTTGGCACCCATTCTTCCAACTCTTGACTGAGCCACGGAGGGGCAGACTTCTACCGCAGTCTGCTGTAGCAAGGTTTGGAAAGAGATCTGGACTTCTTACCTGAGGTTCCTGGTGCAGAGAATGAAAGTAGGTGAGAGTAATTCAGCTACCGGCTGAAATGTGGAGCCAGGAGGCTAGTTCAGAAAAAGAGAAATCAACACCTTTAACCACAGGCTTCCAGGTGAACTACTCACCATACTTTATGACAGCATAACCACTCCACTCCCACCCATTTTCTTTCCACAAGTGGCAAAACTGCTACATCCTCAGGGTACCTACCATTCTCAATCCCTACAGATCCAATGCCCATGCTTGAAGGAATGCAAAAGGAGTCAGCTGTGGGTTGCTGTCTGGCACTGACTTGTCCCCTTCTGTTTTGCTTGGGAGGTATGAAAAGAGTCAGCCAAGGAAAAACACTTTTAGTCTATCAAATGTCCTGAGTACTTGCTGCAAGGCAATGGTGGAGAAGCAGATGCCCTTACAGTAAATCCAGTCACATAGACAGGTGCCAAGTTTGCCAAGGTGAGAGATCCTGGGGTTTGTGATTCACTCTGTCCCTACTCTCCAACTTCACATTTTCCCCTTTGAAATAGTCCAGTCTGGCCTCTCTCCATCCCCTGCCTTAGCTTCCCAAATGCTACGATTATAGGCATGCACCAGGACACCTTGCTTCCTAAATTTAACTAATCAGTGACAGGGGCAGAGAAATGAGATTCAAGCTTTGGGTTCAATTTTAATATGACAAGTTTGAGAAACTCCACTCATGACCAGTACAGCCTAAACCAGCCTCGCCTCCCCCAATTCTCTTCTGCATGAAGTGTCTCAGGCAACCTTTGCCTGTATCCCACCTTTCCACAGACCGATGGCTAAAGCTTCCATCCACTTATCCAGGTTATATAGAGCCACTCTTCTGAAAAGCCACCCTCACATCTCATGGTCCCAACCTAGAGATTATGTCTGAGTCTGAAATGCGATGTACATTTCATTCAGGTGCTCTAGGGACTGCTTGTTCAAAGTAGCAATCATGATTGGAAACCTGATGGGTTCCCCTCACCCTGCATGAAGCTAACCAGGGAGCTGCAAACTCTCCTTTACTTGGCCACACTCACCCACCAGACTGAGATCTTGCTTCTCTGAAGAACTTCCAGATGGGGTTTTTTACAGGAGCAAGGATGGAACTGACATTCTGAGATGCCTACCAAAACTGAGGAGACACTAACTACAGAGCCATGAAATAAAGCAAACTGCTTTACTTCCGACCCCATCTCAGGCCATATGGAATGTGACTCAGCTCTAAGGACAAACACCTACAGTCTTGTAGCATGGGGTCAGCAGAACTCCTTCCTCTCCCATTCAGAAGAGAAAGGGTTGGCTTGTAGCAGGGAAACAGAATGGACAGGAAGGAGATCTGGAATCAGATAAACCTGGCCTCAAGTCCAAGACCTTGGCATGTCAAAAAGTCTCTCTACCTTCCTGTATGAGAAAATGCCTGCCCCAGGCCCACACAGAACCTAATCTCTAGTACATCCCATGGGGGAGGGGACCTGCTGGGGGGTTGAAAGTGTTCTGCAGTTACATCACAGTGATAGTTGTACAGCTGTTAAGACATCAAAAGCACCAAACATAATTAATAGTGGGAAATTATTATTTTGTTTTTCGAGACAGGGTTTCTCGGTAGCTTTGGCTGTAGACCAGGCTGCTTCTACCTACTGAGGGCTGAGAATAAAGGCATGTGCCACCACTGCCCGACTCTGGAAAATTACTCTTACAAATAAATTGTTAGGCAATTTCATGTAGTACAAATGTTACAGATTATAGAAACTAAAACAGCTATGACAGCACTTAATCTTATGAGATGCTTGTATATGCAATCCAACCTTCATCAGAACATGGTTATGTAGCACATGGCTGTACTATGAAAGAATATGATTCTAAAACAGGCCCCTGGAAGACAGTATTGCCTGGTATGATGCTAATTTTGTCAACCTGGCACGCCTGGGAAGCAAGAACCTCAATTAAAAAATTGCCTCTGTAAGACTGACCTACGGGTATGTCTGTGGGGCATTTTTTGATTGCTAATTGAGTGCCCAGTTCATTGTGGGCAGTACTAACCTTAAGTAGGTGTGCCTGGGCCATCTAAGGAAAGTAGCTATGAGTATAGCAGCAAGCCAGGAAGTAGTGTTTTCTTTAGGTTTCTCCGTGAACTCCTATCCTGGTTTCCCTTGGTGTGATAGACTGTATGTAACCTGGAAGCTGGAAGCCAAAACAAACCCCTTCCTCTCCAAATTGCTTCTGGTAATGCTGTTTTATCACAACAGGAAGTAAGCTAAGACACAGGATGGAAAGGGAGAGATGGGGACTGGATTCCTCCTGGTATGCTAAGTACAGTTGCTCTTCTCTGGGTCACTTGCTTCCTGGAGAGGAGTTCCAAGCACAAGGCCTCAGGGCCCTGATAATTGCCCCTGGCATTCTACTTGGCTCTCAACTATTCATTATACAGAGCAACTGATCTAAGGCCAAGGCAAAGCCCGGCAGCCTGCCTCTGACACAGGGCCCCTTGGAGGGGACTGACAGCAGGATGCATATGTCCTGGCCATAGCTGCAGCTGTACGGTCTTAGTTAAGTAAACTTAATTCTCTGGTCAAACTATCCTATACACTGCAACTGACGGTAGCCAGCATGCTCCCATAGTCTTTTCTGTTCCTCAGAGTACCAGGCAGCAGGCATACTACCAAGTCCCAGTGCAGCAAAGGCCAGGAGGGAGGAAAGGGGAATGTGCACAAGTTCTCACAGGACTGAAGACAAGTCCTGAGGGGATGAGGCAAAGGTGACAGAGGGACAAGGCTTAGAGGGACTTTCTGACATGACTTCTAGGTCTACACACCAATGTTCTCCAAACGTTTTGTTCTGTGGACTTTTTACCCGCCCCCCCGTGAACTTCTTTACACCCTATTATTGGGGACTTCAAATAGACTTATCTACTGTATTAGAAATATCTCTCAAATACTTTTAAAAACTGAAGAATTAAAATATAGTTTAGCCAGGTGGTGGTGCCACATGCCTTTAATCCCAGCACTCGGGAGGCAGAGGCAGACGAATTTCTGTGAGTTTAAAGCCAGCCTGGTCTACAAAAGCTAGTTCTGGAACAGGCTCTAAAGCTACAGAGAAACCCTGTTTCAAAAAATTAAAAAAGGGGGGGGGGCTAAGGATGTAGCTCAGTGGAAGAGCAATTTCCTTGCTCATGTAAGGTCCTAGATTCAATCCCCAACACCAAAAAGATTCAATGTCATGAAACTATCAAGCTCACAGAATTTTAAGTTTTCAAAATTCCAATCAATACCAACAGATCAAATTTTAACGGTGGCAACAAATCAATTACAAATTTAGCTGGAAATGATGGCACTCAGCATTTGGGAGGCTGAGACAGGAAGATTGCTGTAAGCTTGAAGTCAAACTGAATTACAGATTGAGAAATGCCTCAAAAAACCCAAACCAGAGGCTGAAGAGATGGCTCAGCAGTTAAAAGCACTTGTTGCTCTTACAGTGGCAGCTCACAACCCAGTTCTAGGGAATCCAATGCTCTCTTAATGCTCCCTGACCTCCACAGGTACCAGGCACATGTATGTATCTCTCTCTCTCTCTCTCTCTCTCTCTCTCTCTCTCTCTCTCTCTCTCTCTCAACACTCATACACATATGTAAATCTTAAAAAAAATCCAAACTAGTAGGCCATGAAGATGGCTCAATAGGTAAAGGTGTGTGCTATACATTCTGGAATCCTGAGTTTGATCCTTGAAAGCCATAAAGCTACTCACCTCCATACAAATGCTGTGGTGCACACACACACACACCCTCATATACAAAATAAATACAAAAAAGTTACTAACAACATACAGAAACGAAAATTGTTTCCTGGAGTAGGGAATTACTTTGTTCATTTTCAAGACAGTATCATCTGTTGAATGCTTGAATCACCACCCGGCCTGTAATAAGTTCTTGTTGCTATTAATGGCATGGGTGTGGAGAGCCGAGGACAACTCTCTGGAGTTAGTTGTCTTAATCCACCTTTATGTGGGTTCTGGGGGCAGAATTCAAGCTGTCAGGTTTGCATGTTAAGCATTTTTACCCACAGAGCCATCTCACTGGCTAACCATTAACTTTTGACTAATAAAAAGCCATCTTTAGCCAGCCAGTGGTGACCATTAACTTTTGACTAATAAAAAGCCATCTTTAGCCAGCCAGTGGTAACCATTAACTTTTGGCTAATAAAAACCTATCTTTAACCAGACAGTGGTAACACGCGCCTTTAATCTCAACACTTAAAAGAGGCAAATGAATCTTTGTGAGTTCAAGGTCAGCCTGGTCTTCAGACTGAGTTTCAGGAGGGGGGGCGCCGCCCTGTACAGAGAAATCCTGTTTCCACAACAAACAAACAAACAAACAAAAAACCCATATCGCTGCTGGGCGGTGGTGGCGCTTGCCTTTAATCCCAGCACTCAGGAGGCAGAGGCAGGCGGATCTCTGTGAGTTCGAGACCAGCCTGATCTATAAGAGCTAGTTCCAGGACAGGCTCCAAAGCCACAGAGAAACCCTGTCTTGAAAAACAAAACAAAACAAAACAACAACAACAACAAAAAACCCATATCTTTAAAAATATAAAAGTCTTTGCTCTACTAATACGGTAGTCTGACCTCCAGCCGGGGACCTTGGGAGACCCTCCCCTAGGCTGCAGAAGACACCACTGTAGTGGAGAGACCCCACTAGACTGAATGCAATAAATACTAAATGCCTAAAGGCAGGGTCAATTTTCCACTGTCAAAGAGACCTGGAGTCTTAGGTATCTCCAGGGAAAACAGCTTGTTGTTGTTCAACGTGGACTGCACTCCAGGGAGGTACCTACTGCTGTGCAATCTTTTTAAATTAAGCAAGCAGTTGGGACGTGGGCTCTGCATCAACCTTACTAAATCCAGCTCTCCATTTCTGGCTGCCACATCAGAGCCTTGGTTTACTCATTTGCCTTCTTAGAATGGAAGAAGGGGCACAAAATGTCCTCTGCTAGAGAACAGGGTTATCCCACACTGAATAAAAAGAAACTGTTACTTTATTACTCAACAGGGACTAATGCCTCTATCCTGGAGCCATCTGCTCCCTGATCACCTGCAACAACCTCATTCTGAGACATTCCCTCAAGACTCAGTCTATGCAACCCTGTGGCATCTGTCGCCCAAAGAGCCAAGGTCACAGCCTCTGAGACATCCTCTAGATTGCTCTCCTGTTGGACTGTATCTTAAGAAAAGTAGGGACTTGCCTGGAGCTCCCCAAGTCAGCAACACCCCTGGGAAAGCATTCTACCTCAGATGCAGTGGCACGGAAGCAGGGTGCAGCTGCTGCAGAGCTGTATTCCCAGGGTCCTTTGACTACCACTGCTGGAGAGGTGGTCTCTTGTGACAGCTCTGGACTAAGACACCAGCTGGTCTCAGACAGGCCCCTCTGTCTTTTGGAGCAGGTCTTGGGCATCTGGTCAGTGGCAGGGTATGCTGCCTCACCTGGTCTCCCATTTCCTGAATAAGAGGTATCTGCTGGCTAGAAGGCCACGCAGTGTGATGGGTCAACTAGGTTAGGACAACTTAGCCGTCCTATACCTGTTTTCCCATATCCCAAGGACATATTTTAGCCTAAGCCTGTGTGGTGGCCATGCGGGGTGAGATCCAGGTGGCTGGTGCTTCCTCTTGGAACAACCAGCCACCTGGGCTAGTATCACAGTTGCAGAAACACTCATTCCAACAACTACTCAATGGTCCCATTAAAAATAAAACACACACACCCCAAAAAACCCCAGAAGATTCAGTGTTCTGGGGTTAAAGCCCAGGAGGAAGGCTTGGAAGAGACAGGGTCCAGCAAAGCAAAGTCCAGCAGGCAAAAAAGAGGAAGAGAGACAGTGAATGGGTGACTGTGTTGTTGGAGTGGGAGGACCCAGTTGGTGACTGCTTCTAAGCTGCGGCCCTCAGATCCAGGCAGAGCAAATGAGAAAACAGTCCCAGACCTGCTCAGGCTTCTGAGATCCTCAGCACCACTCAACCTTGCACTTGGAAGGCACTAGCAGGGTGAGATATACATAGCTCAATGGTAGAGCACTTGCTTCGTAACCATGAGGCCCTGGGTTCAAATTCTTGTACTAAAAAGAAAAAAATTCAGGACAGCAAGAGTGACATAGTGAGATCCTGTCTCAAAAACAACAACAACAAACAAACAAACAAAAAGGGAACATAAAAACCGAACCCAAATAGCAATGGAAGCAGAGCCACCTTCCTTTCTTGACCGTCAATGACACACTAAGAGCACAGGTCTTTCTGGCACTTTAGCATCATGATAATGGCTCATGCCCTAGACAAATTCTTTAATGTCTGACTTGTTTTGAAACATGATGTTCTTGTGAGGTAGAACAAAACTCTGAATGCTGGGCCAGAATAGACTTCATGGAAGTAACAGGTAGTATTTATATCAGAAGATGCTTTTAATTGAACTACTATGCAAAGAAATATCCTCCATTCCTAGTGAAATCAAGACTATGATTATGTCACATTGAACGGTGACAGACTGTGAAGAATGACAGCCTCATGAAGTGGGTGTCTCAATCAGCTGCACCCACAGCCATCCTTCCTGTGTTTTCCTTCTGTTATGAAATCAGTGGATTAACTAACACACTCCAGCCCTAATTACAGTTCCCATGACCATCTGACTAAGCTCTGACCACAGCTGGCCTTAGTGCCCAGGCCCTGGGAAGGCGCTGAGGGAAATCGGCTCGTCTAATCCAGGATCCTTTTCTCCTTCCAGCTGGCTGGGCCACAGGACATAGTTACAGCAGTACAGTAGCCACGGAACAACGGAAGCCAGTACTAAGAA
This sequence comes from Ondatra zibethicus, assembly GCA_004026605.1. NCBI lineage: Eukaryota > Metazoa > Chordata > Mammalia > Rodentia > Cricetidae > Ondatra > Ondatra zibethicus. The sequence continues at coordinate 28,948 of PVIU01012174.1, forward strand.
TAGCCAAGCAGACCCCAACCACCTCTAACCCTTCCACTAATAGAAATAAACCTGCCTTAGTCAATTATTGGTAAGCCAATTTCCAATTATTAGAAAAAAAACTTTTCCAATTATGAGGGGAAACCCCCTAGCATTACAAATAAATAAATGTTACTTGGGCCTAAAAGCATACAACTTCTTTCCAGGTGATGAACCATCTAAACATTTGCATTAAGTTTCCAAATGAATGGTTTTCTCCACATCACACAATATAGTCTGTTAGGCTAGCAAGTTGGGACAAATGTTTTCATGGTTTAAAAACAGCCCCCATCCCGACTCCTGACTGCACACAGCCATGGAAGTCATCCTCTATGCTGGATCAAACCTCTCAGTATGGCTGCTATAAGGTCACTATGTATAGCTCTGTAAATAAGCCTAATAAATTCAGTGGGTACCCAAAATAAACTGTGGTAGAATCTCACCTTGGTTTGTTGTTGGGACCATAAGAGGTGTGGTAGATATTATTTATATCTCCCCATGGAAAGGAATTTAGCAACAGAGGCTATCAATCATGGGCCTCTACATAGAGATCCTCTCTGGAAAAAAAAAAAAAAGAACAAGGGCACCAGAATAAAACAAAACAAAAACCGAAGCAGGGTATGGTGGCACATGCCTTTAATCCCAGCATCTGAGAAGCAGAGATAGGAGGATCTCTGAGTTTGAGGCCAGGCTGGTCTACAAAGTGAGTTCCAGGGCTACAGAGGGAAACCCTGTCTCAAAAAAACACCACACACACACAACAAAAAATCAAGGGAAGGGGATGTGGTTCAATGTAGAACACTTGTCTAACATGAGCAAGGTTTTGGGTTCAATCTCCAACACTTGTCTACCATGAGCAAGGTCCTGGGTTCAATCTCCAACACTACATACAAAACAAGGGAGAGAAAAACAATACAGACAACTAGTAGCCCTGGAATGAGGCCATCACTCACTTCAGCACAGCCACCTCATTGGAGAGGCTGCTGCTACTGTATAGTGAGTCCTGAGGGAGCATTTACCATACTGACACAGATACCCAGCAGGGGACAGAGCTCAAAAGGGAACACAGGTACATCCCCTGAGGGTCTGTTGAAAGGACAGTTCACCAGTGTCTCACTCAGGTCCTGACCATTTTCTCTCCACCAAGCTCTGCAGCAATCTGCAGCTGAGTTAGGCATTTACTAGTGTGGAACCAAGCTAGGACTCCTGCAGCTGCTCAGAGACACTATGGCTAGGCAAGAGACAAAGAGAAAGCCAGGCACAGTAGTGCATACCTTCAAACCCAGCACTTCAGAGGCAGAGGTAGGCGGATCTCTGTGAATCCAAAGCCAGCCTGGTCTACAGAGTGAGTTCCAGGCTAGCCAGGATTGTTACACAGAGAAACCATGTTTCAAAAAACAAAAGAACAAACAAAAAGACTGTCTCAAAGAACGAGATGGAGGGGAAGGGGGGATCCTTCAGGAAATCCAGTTTCAGAACCTGGTAAAGGCTGAACCTTCCTAAAACTAGGAAGGCTGCTAGCATGTTCCTATGACCAACCTGAGAGACTGTTGTCCTTGGTTACTCAATTAGCACTGGGTAGACTATGAAATCCTACCTGTGGTCATCCATCTTCCACAGTGGAGGCAAACTAGGAGGGGCAATGCCTCCACTGCTGGCCCTGACCATCTTTGGCTTGTATCTATGAGATGAGGACACAAGCCCAACATGAGGAAGTAAAAAATAATAAAGACAAGTAAAAAAGAGAAGTAGAGCAATATAAAGATGGGACTAGTGGCTCCCAACTTAGAAGTAGGTATGACTTCTAGGCCACATTGAGGATAATAACTGTGCACTGACATCCTCATGTTTCTCATCACTGTTCTTAGCAAACTCCCCAACAGAGCAAGCTAATTCTACTTTCCTGGAAGAAAGTTGTTCTTCCTATACATTCTTTTTGACTCATTCCATTTTAAGGTATCTGTATGTACTGTCTTGATGTTCAGCCAAAAGGATGGCTAACTCCACCTGATTCAGCTACAGAGTAATTGCATTCACATCTGAAAATGACACCTATCTACTTTTAACCAATATGGAAAAATTGTATGAGCTAAGAACTGAGTACAAAAGCCAGGCAGTGGTGGCCCATGCCTTTAATCCCAGGACTCCGGAGGCAGAGGCAGGCAAATCTCTGTGAGTTCGAGGCCAGCCAGGGTCTACAAGAGCTAGTTCTAGGACAGGCTCCAAAGCTTCAGAGAAACCCTGTCTCGAAAAACAAAACAAAACAAAACAAACAAACAAAAAAAACCCTGAGTACAAGCTGTTAAGATCAGTGCAATTGCTGGGTGGTGGTGGCCCATGCCTTTATTCCCAGACCTCAGGAGGCAGAGGCAGGCAGATTTCTGTGAGTTTGAAGCCAGCCTGATCTACACAGTGAATTCCAGGACAGCCAGGGATTGTTGGGGGATGTTCAGTCACATTGTGAACCCCAAGTTTGCATTTGTGTTCATTAGATAAAATTAAGCTTGGGTCAGGAGGCTGGCTGAGTTAGCAACAAATTGACAGAAAGTAATAATAGAGCATCAGAGGGCATTTGGGAGAAACAGACACAGAAGCAAGAGGGAGGGTTCTGGAGTGGCGCAGCCTTTTTGGGTTTGGCAGTGTGGAAGCACAGGTCTTTCGGAGACACCAGCAAAGATAGAGGGCTAGCTATTTGCTACTCCGCCTCTCTGAACTTTCAGGTTTTCACAATAGCCTTTGAATCTAGGGCTTTACTTATACTTAGAATGATAGTTAAAGCTACCTTTAGCGGCAGCAACAGGGCCAGTGCCTGTGAGAACAGAATTCCTGCCAGTCTGAGGCTTGAATAGCCAGGCAGCTACCAAAGAAGCAGGCCAGTAACTACAGAGTCACAACTGCTGGCTGTAATAACATTAGGTTGAGGCACAGCCACTGTGCTGAAGTTAAACAAGGAAAAAACAAACCCTGTCTCAAAAACAAAAAGAACAAATAATAATAATAAACCAAAAAACTCAAAAACTGTTAAATCTGTTATAATTAATCCTGAAAGGTGCCTCAGACTATGACAGAGTTCTCCACGGCATGCAAGGAAAATAGGGGCTTCTGAGAACACTCCCTCTCAGGTATCACAAGCATCTTTTACTGGGTCTTCCTAGGTTGGATAAAGTGACTCCCATCCAGGCCTTTGGGCAAACTGTCAAGTTGGCTAGATCTTACATAGAGAGTCAGCAAGTCACTTGATGGAGGAGGGCAGGCAAGCAACTCCCTAAGGGACACATGATACACTAGAGAATGGCAAGGTTACAGGCCTGCCTGAGGCAGGCAATGGCTGGTTTTGAGCTGAGAACAGAGCCCAGGCCCCCCATGGTCCTGTGCCCTTGCACTGTTCTCTGAGCTGCTGCAGTGCCTGGGAGCTCGTTGCTGCACACTCTGCTGTTGATACAGAACACGCAGAGGAAATGAAGAGCAAGGATGGAAAAAGAGCTACAGCTTTAGGCACAACCAGAGATAAACAAGTTGTCGGCACCTGTTCCAAGGCAGGCAAGACATGGTGACTGAAAGCTAATTTTAGAAACACCACAAGCCTAAAAGACCCATCAAGCCACCAAAATGGAACTCTAGGGACAAAAATCCTGACATCTGCCTGCACTGAACTGACACAAATGGACAGTCTCTGGGTTGTTTTACCCAGATGTCTCAGTGAGATTAAGATTGCTATTCTGACCTAAGAAAACACACTGATATGCACTTAAACCATGTAGTTAGTCATGACAGTCATAGCCAACAGGCGGAAGTTTTTTGTTTTTAAGATTTTTATTTTTAAGCCAGGCGGCAGTGGCGTACACCTTTGATCACAGCACTTGGGAGGCAGAGCTACAGAGAATCCTGCCCCCCTCAAAAAAAAAGGAAGCACTAGGGATTAAACTCTGTGAGTTCCAGGCCATTTTTCCAGGTCAGCCAGGACCACACTGTGAGGCTGGAAGGAATTAAGATGCCTAGTCCAGGGTCACAAAATGGCAATAGCTTGCCTTTTGGATCCATACACAGATCTCAGCAAAGATAACCAGGAAGAATGGGAATCTAAGTACTATAGGAACAGAAGGCAACTTTACATTCATCATGTAACATAGTATACAGAGTTTGAAACAAATGCCTATTACTGGAAGTTGACATGAGGCCCTGGGATACTTCACATCAGGTGGCCTGGAAGAACTCCAGATTCTCCCTTTTGGAAAATGAGAACGTGTGTCATGTTTGGAGCTGCCATTGTCAGATTTCCTTCTGACTCAGGTATCTCACCTTTCTGGCTAGAAAAGCATCAGAGATAACTAATATGAAGTTCAGCTAACATTCATTTGGGTGCCAAGCACTTACTAGGCACCTAAAGGCAGGAGAACTACTGGAGATTACAGTAGAAAAGGCCAATATATTGGGAAGTGGGCTGAGGAGTGATGGCGATTCTAGCTGCACAGATATGCAGACAGGACTTGGCCGCCCTGAGCTAACACAGCTGCTGCACCATTCTCAGCCCCCTTGTCATATTCTCCAAAATGTTCAAAGAACACTGGTTGCCCAGAATGGTGGTACAAGTGTATAATACGTATCTGGAAGGTGTAGGCAGGTGGATCAGCAGTTCAAGGCCAGTCTCAGCTACGTAGAATGTTTGAGGACAGCCTGAACTGTTTAAGACCTCAAAAACAAACAACAAGGGCTGAAGAGATGGTTAAGAGCACTGTCTGCACTTCTAGAGGACCCGGGTTCAATTCCCAGCACCAACATGGCAACTCAGAACTGTCTAACTCCAAGATCCAACACCCTCACAAAGATACACATGCTGGCAAAACACCAATGCACATAAAAATAAAAAAAATAACAACACAACACCAAACACTTAAGTGGGTGGTGCCTTATGCTTCCATCCTCTGAACTTAAGTTTACACGGATTTCATGGCACCCAGAACAAAAAGGTGAAGTCTCAAGTCTCACTGCCTAGCCCCTGGCTCTTCCTACGAAAGCAAGGATGGAGAGAAAATGGGAAACAAAATGCAATGTCTCCTTGGGCTGCAGTCTCTCCACCATTCTCAAGCTCACAGACTATTCATTCAAGGACTTTAAAGGGCAGTTTGACCGCATGAGGTCTTTGCTTTACCAGCTGACTTTAGAACTAATCAACGACTGGCACCTGAGAATTCAACTCTCCATCTGCTATTTGAGGGAAGAATGAACACAGCACCACCCTGTGTCTTCAGAGCTCATAGGAAGACAACACAACTGAAACTCAGGTAGTATTTGATTTTACTCAACCAATAAATACTGAGTGTCTGCTATGTGTGAGACAATTTCCTAGCAATCAAGGTGGGAAACATTTATCTTAACAGACTGGGAAAGGGAGCTACCAACAGAAATATAAACACAGCGGTACAGTGCCGGAGGAACAATTAGAGAAGGAGTGCTGCAGAGCCTAATTTACATAGGAAAGACCACTGAACGTGAAACATTTCAGCACAGGCAATGCCAACTACATGCAGTGTGGGAAGAAGACCCCCTGAGCAGACTGGAGAGAGGGGATCCTAGGGAGCTCCTGCAATGAGGGCAGAGAAGCAGTAAGGAAAGCAGCTGGGCTGTCTTCCTCTGCGCCGTGTGGTGCACCATTATCAAACAGGTGGCTGCTAGAGGTACCTCTGGCAGTGCCAGATATAGTTCCTTTTTGGCCAGTTTGAAGCCACAGAGAAACAAGTCACAGTGTGGCTCATCTCTATGCCAAACCGGTAAGCCATGCATATGTGGAAGCCTAGCTTGACCACAACCAGGGGTCAAAGACTAAGATCCAAGCCTTACAGATACAGAACACCTGGGACATCTGAGCTGCGAAGTACTCATGTGAGGTCATCTTCTTCAGGTCTAACTCGGGCCAGTTTTAGTCAGTAAATCTACATTAGTCTAGTTTCCTTTTCTAAGTGACTTCTGACTCAAGAGTCTAGACCCTTGACTAGGGTCTAGACTCTTGAGTCAGACAATTCACTGTACCCTTGTCCCAGTACTAGGGTCTAGACAATTCACTGTACCCTTGTCCCAGTACTAGGGTCTAGACAATTCACTGTACCCTTGTCCCAGTACTCAGGTACCCATAGATCCACCCGGGGAACCACCTGGAGAGGTCTGTGGGTTGGAGCCCTGCAGGATGGCACATAGGGTGTTCCAGGCCCAGCACATGAGTCACTCCCAGCAGAGCTTTAAACACTGCTCAAGCCCGAGACTAGTACTTGGGGACCGTCTTTCCACAGCTCATAAAACAGGAGTGCTAGAGCTTGGCTCACGTTCCTAGGCAGGAGCCCCTCATCCAGAAGGCCCTATTTCTGTATGCCACACCCAGTCACCAAACTAGATGGCTGAAAGTGGTTCCAAACTTTTTTTTTTTTCAAAATTACAATTTACTTATATGTGGGTTCATGTACCACAGTATGCCTGTGGAAGTCAGAGGCCAACCTAAGAGAGTTGGTTTTCTTTCTGTTATGTGTGTCCTGAGGATTAAACTCTAAAATCAAATGCCTTTACCTGATAAGCATCTTGTCAGCTGCCAACTTTTTAAAATTTTTATTTTATGTGTATGGGATTTTGCCTGCATGGATGTCTGTGCACTGTATTCAAGGAGTGCCTGAAGAGGCAAGAAGAGAATGTAGGAACCAGGCAGTGGTGGCGCACGCTTTCAATCCCAGCACTCGGGAGGCAGAGGCAGGCGGATCTCTGAGTTCGAGGCCAGCCTGGTCTACAGAGCTAGTTCCAAGACAGGCTCCAAAGCTACAGAGAAACCCTGTCTTGAAAAACAAACAAACAAAGAGTATAGGATCCCATGGAACTGGAACTACCATAGACAGGTGCTGGGAACTGAACCCAGGTTCTCTGAAAAAGCAGCAAGTCCTCTTAACTGCAAAGCCATTTCTCCAGCCCTGACAATTTAAAACATTTCCTCTAACCTTGACCAGTACTTCTAACTCTGTGGTAAAACAAACAAAAAACCCAAACACTCTATCTCATCTGATGACCAAGATGAGAGAGAAAAGGTCTAGGTTCAGCCCAAGTCCCAAACCTACTCCAGCCCCACCCACTGTATATACTTGCTGAACAAATAAGTCCATGAGATTTAGGATCCACCCTCAGTGGCCATCCTACACTACTACTAACCTGAATGCCCACTATCCTCCGCTCCAGCCACAACACAGCCACAGCTGAGGTAGATGTCACAGTCTGCTTCCTAAAAGGGCCTTTACTTATTGCCAGAGTTAAAAACAGCAAAGGGCAGGGCATGGTGGTGCACATCTTTAATTCCAGCACTCAAGAGGCAGATGTGGAGTTTGAGGGCAGCCTGATCTACACAGTGAGTTCCAGGACAGCTAGGGCTACAAGAGAAACCGTTTTGAAAAAGCAAACACAAATTCTCCCCCCCCAATAAAAACAGGAAGAAAAAAAGCTACTTCTTGAATCATAATCTGCTCCGAGGAGGAATAATCACAGTGGAGCCAGCACAGCTCCCTCAGCTGTGGCTGTGTTGTGGCTGGAGCGGAGGATAGTGGGCATTCAGGTTAGTAGTAGTGTAGTACTTCTGTGGTCCTCTTTCCTTTTAACCTGCTATTTTAGGGTATGAAGGCCTGCTTTGTCATTATGTGGGAACTCTGCTAGAAGAGCTATGCCTTGGCTACCTCCTAGACCAGTGGTTCTTAACCTTCCCAATGGTTTGACCCTTTAATACAATTTCTCATATTGTGGTGACCACCCAACCATAAAATTATTTTTGTTGCTACTTCATAACTATAAATTTGCTACTGTTATAAGTCATAATTTAAATATGTGTTTTCCGATGGTCTTAGGCGACCCCTGTGAAAGGGTTGTTTGACCCCACAAAGGGTCTTGACCCACAGGTTGAGCACTGCTATCCTAGACAGAGAATCAGTCAAAGAGCAACAATAAATACATAAAAGACACTGTACTGGAATCTCATTCAATTCCCCCAACTGTGATGCTATTGTACTTAATGTCACTGAGACATAATAACTACTCATCAAGGAGTAAGAAGTCAGAATTCTTCTCAAACACTTGTGTTTCTTCTAGAAGGAGAATCCCAGACACAGCATGCAACTGGATCTGAGTTCAGACTAATTTAACATTTACTGACTATGTGGCTTATGAGGCACATTCAGAGTTTTAGCTGAACTCCTTTGACACCTGGTAGTTAAGAACTGACAAGCTGGCTCACCCGATGGCCAGACAATCAGAGAATTTCAGCCCTCATACTCAGAAGCATGGCGATGAGGAATATTTCCTAGAAAGACATTGCACGACAACTGCTTTCAAGGGAAGAATAACAGTGTTTTTGTAAACCAATACCCCCGTCCATCTCCTGGGCTCAAGCAATCAATTCTTCCACCTCAGCCTTCACGGTAGCTGAGAATTGAGGGATGCACCATCAGACTCTACGTTAAGGCTTCTTTACGCTATGCAGCTCCATGGTCTTTCTTTTGTCTGTTGACGAAGGAATTCTAATCTTCTTAGCACTTATGGCAGACACACATTTTCATCTCGCCTGGCTGTTCTCTGCCTAAATGTAACACATGAGGTTCTGGGGAGGGAAATGGTTTGTCACAAAACTTCAGAGTCACAAAGAGGGCTCTTCAGTGTGACCTGCCATCTCCAAGTCTAGGACCCTATTATCATCACCAGAGTTTTGAGGCACCAGGTAGGCCCAGGGGGCCGCAGGCTCAGAACTGTGTGGGTGGGTGGGTGGTTCTAGAAGGGTAGGAGACTCTAAGAAAGGGTGAGGCCTGGCTTGTTCTCTCTGGTAGTAGCGGGACACTACCATAGAGCTTACCATACAAGACATTGTATTTGGGGGAATCCTATATGGAGATGGAGCCTTCTGTGGACTCCAAGAAATGAGTCTATTCTGTTTGGTACAATCTAAGTTCTCTCACAAGACAAAAAACCTCCCATCAACACTGCCAGCCAGACTCTCCTCCTCAGCCCAGTAAAGACGAACTCCTCTGTAGAACTCCTTAATTCTGACTTCTTATTAGAACATCTTTCACTTATATGACAGACACCTTAACATAAATGACAAACCTTTTACTGCCACATCTGCCAAACTGTGTGTTTCTGAAAGCAGAGAATTTTTAGAGCTTATCTCTTCTCCCTAACAAATGAACAGGGTGTGTACCAGTCTGGTGTTCATAGCTGTGAAGCAAGTACAAAGACCTGTGGGTCTCAAAGCTGTGACCCTAAGTCATCAGTATCATGGCTGTGAACCTCGAGTCTGTTCTAGAGCTTCAAAAACACCCACCACACCAGCAGGTTCAAACTGGGCAAGCTTGTAACATACAAAACGAGCCAAGAGAACAAGGCCAAGGGCTGAACAAGCAGACAGCTCACTTTAATTATTGCCAGCATAATCTGCTGGGACAACCAGGCCTCTGGGACACATTCCATTTTCTCTCAAAACAGTTTTGTTCCCTCAAGTATTCTTTACACACTCCCTATTTCTTCTGATTCTAGAACCATGATCAGATGTGGTTAAGTCCTCTAAGAGTTCATGTAAAGGCCATTCCTGATTCTAAAACCACATCCTGTGAGAAACCCTCCAAAACTCTTTGGATCTTCAGGGCTGGGTGGCAGATTGACTTCTAAATAGCCGAGGTTGAAAAAGATTTCCAAAACTAGTTAATAACATGCAAGCTTAACTACTAGGAATGGAAATATACTGTTATCTGCATGTATGAAAATACGAAACTGCTGGATACACACACAATAAAGGATAATATGAACTGCACGTTCTAAGTGGTAGTCCACGGGTATGCGCTGCAAAAATCAACATCTTCTGTATGCTTTGAAATTTTCCTAACTAAACGTCGGGGTAGAGGAGGTCTTCGAGACAGCGAATGACTGAAAATATCTTTCTTCTTATGAGCAGAGGGCAAGAACAGCAGACATGCCACCTCTTCCCACCCACCTCAGGTCAGCCCCAACTGAAGAAGAAAAGGAGAGAGCAGCCCTATTGCTCAAACAATGCCCTGTTTAGAGTACACCACAAAACTGAGTAAGAGCTACTTAACGCCTTCCCCCTCAGGTTCTCAGTCCCAAATGTGCATGAGAATTTCTGGAGGGCCGACTAAAAGCAGATTTCTGGGCGTCACCCCTTAACTACTCATTCAGATCCAGGTCTTTCTGATGCAGAGGATCCTACGCTGTTCACTCCATCTTCTTTCACACCTGTTGAGGCCCCAGGGGACCCACACTCCTCCAACCTACTGGATGGCTTGGGGCTTCGCCAGCCTGCCGCCTTCTTAACGTTCTGCCGGAGAGCCACGTCCAGACCTGGAAACCGGCAGGGAAGGGCGAGCCGGACAGGCTCCTCCGGGACCGCCAAGGTCACCCGCGGGTCTCTGAGGTGGCTTGGCGCGGGGACCCTCCTCTAAGGACTCCCCTTCCTCTACCCTCCATATCCCGAGGAGAAATAACAGACACAGCCTTCCTTACAGAAATGTAGAAAGGCGTGATAAGGGAACACCCGAGTGGACTGGCCCTCCTCCGGCCGATAATCCCGTGTCTGCAGGCCCAGTCCCTCGCGGCCCTGAGAAGCGGTCCTTTGCAGCCCAGCGGCGGCAGCCACACCGAAATCAACTGTCCGCCCTGATTCTGCATCTCTGGGGAAATGGACTGCACCACACTACCCCAGTCCCATTTACCTCGGAATCCAGGAACCCGCGGCCGGAGAAACACGGAGGCCGGCAGGCGTCCGGCCCGGTGCTCCCAGGAGCCCCTCTATCAACGGGCTCGGAGCGCACACCGCCCCCGCCCCCAGAGGACCCTGGGACTTGTAGTCCTTCCGTGCACCCGCAGCATTCCCTGGCGGGGGGTGGGGGCTACGGCTCCCGGCACCCCCCCGCGCGGCGGAGGGCTGGGTCACACGGGCAGAAGGTTTCGGAGCCCAGCCCCCGCCTCGGCGTGCGGGAGGGGACCCACCAGAAGCCACCCCGGAGTCTCAGAGGCGACTCACCGTCGTTGGGGCCCCTCACGGCGCAGCTGCAGGAAGGGCGGCCTCCGTTCCCGTTAAGAGGAAACGGATAGATAGGCTTTGGAGGAAGGTCCAAGCCGCCGGCCTCGCGGCGAAGGGCGGAGCCGAGTGCCACACGTGACGAGCTTGGGTGACGTCAATGGAGGCGCGTTGCAGGCGTGAGATAAGCGCGTGGGAGGATCCCAGGCGGATGAGCTGGGGAAAGGCTGGAGAGGCTGAGCGCGGTGGTGCAGGCGGTGCTCGCGCTCCCTCCCTAGCCTGGCCGTGCACGGGTAGAGGGAGAGTCGCCACCCTTGCCCTCGGCCACCCAGGCGCTGTGCTCGAAGCTGGGAACCACCCCAGCTGTCCCTGCCTTCGCAGCTTCCATTCTGACAGACGATATCCATACACATAAGCCACAAAATGCCCAGCGCTGCGAAGGCAAACTGCGGAACGTCCCATTAGAGTTATAGAGTGTTGCCTCTGGGCAGGAAAGTTAGGAATGGAGATGGTGGGGGGAGTTGTGAAGAGAGAAAGGAACGGGCTTTAGATGAGCAAGAACTGAAAGACATTGGCCAGCAAGGTGAGAACTCTGGAAGATAGGCTGGATCCAAGTCACCAGGGCCATTGAAGGAGTTTGGGTTTATTACACGTAAAAACTAAAACCCTTGACCGGCTCTCTCCTATTTTCCTTTTGTATTTGTGTGTGTGTGTGTGTGTGTGTGTGTGTGTGTGTGTGTGTGTTGGGCACTTACGGAGGTCAAGAACAACCTTCAGGAGCCGGGTCTCCTTCCAGCATGTGGATTTTGGCTACAAAACTCAAGTCTTCAGGCTTGGCAGACTAACACCCATGCGCATCCCACTAACCCTTCTTTTGTGTGTTTGAGACAGGGTCTCCCTCGGAATCTACAGATAGCCTTGCTCGCACTGTTTAGTCCAGGATAGCCTCTGACCATCCTCCTTCCTAGCCTGCCAAGAGCTGGGAATACAGGCAGGGAGCCATCACGTGTTGACGAGTTTTAAACATTAGAATTACAGTTGAGCTTCATTATTGACAGGTTTTGTAGTCAAATTTCACCTGCTCAGTAACATATTTCTATTATAAAACCAATAATTGTGCTTTCTCATTTACTCATGGATGTATGAATCCTGTGCATTCTTAGCCCATGTTAAGTGTGAGCAACCTGTTACAAATATCTTTTATTAGGTGTATAAATGTTAGTTACTGGTTTTGCTATTTAAAATGGCCCTAAGGGTAGGGCTGAATTGCTGTCTAGTGTTTCGAGGTAAAAAAGGATTTGCTGTCTTTTGTGGGGATTATACTCATTAGTGATTAACTCTGAATGACCAGTAATGCATCAGTGTCACATTAAGGAAAAACCAAAACCACTCCCCTTTGGAGTCACTTAATAAAGAGCAAGTTCAGGTTATAATTCTCTACTTCATGCTTTCCGTGTCTGCCTTCCTTTGTTGTATGAGTTTGAATCTGTGCCTGAATCTGAGGCTGCCTTGTGACAATATATTAGATGAGTTTTGTATAGGCTTGGTTTTAAGTATAATTAAACAGAACCAATAATATGTGTTAAATAAGGTATCTTTAAACCATGAACATTCTGCCCACACCTTTAATCCCAGTATTCAGGAGGCAGAGGCCGGTGGAGCTCTGTGAGTTCAAGGCCAGCCTGGTCTACAGACCTGGTCCAGGAGAGCCAGTGCTACACAGAAAAACCCTGTCTTGAAAAGCAAAAACAAATAAACATAAACACTCAAAAAACAAAATTGTATACTGATTGACAAAGAAAAAAAGATACTGTAACCAGAGGCTCACAGAATCCTAACCCTATATTTCTGATAACTCTAGCATCAGAGGGCATAGAGAGATGGCTCAGCAGTTAAGAATATGTAGTGGTCTTACAGAGGACCCAAGTTCAAGTCCCACCATCCATGTCAGGTGGCTTACAGCTGCTTGTAACTCCAGCTCCAGAGGATCTTACACCGCTGCCCTCCACTGGTCCCTTTACTTGCATGCACATATCCTACACACAATTAAAAATAATAAAAATAGAGGGCGGAAGAGATGACTCAGCAGTTAAGAGCTCTGGCTGCTTTTCCAGAGGATCTGGGTTCAGTTCCCAGCACCCTCGTGTGAGTTCGCAACTCAGTTCCAGGGGATCTGATGCCCTCATACAGACATAAATGCAAACAAAACACCAATACATATAAAAGAAGAATAAATAATTAAATGCTGAAGAGATTGCTCAGTGGTTAAGAGCAATGGCTGCTCTTCCAAAGGTCCTGAGTTCAATTTCCAGCACCCACATGATGGCTCACAACCGTCTGTAATGAGATCTGGTGCCCTCTTCTGGCCCATAGGAAAACATGCAGGAAGAACACGTAATAAAATCTTTAAAAAAAAGAATATGAAAATTTCTTAGGACCCACAATATTGGACTGAAGAAGTGACTCAGTAGTTAAGAGCACTGCCTGCTCTTTCATAGATTCTGAGTTCAATTCCCAACAACCACATGGTGGCTCACAACCATCTCTAATGGGATCAGATTCCTTCTTCTGGTACTCATGAAAACAGAACATTCATATATATAAAATACATGAAAAAATAATCTTAAAAATAATAATAGCAGAATGAGATGGATTACTAGGTAGAAATAATTGCTCTGTATCCTGACACCTGAGTTCAATCCTCAGGACCCACACAGTAGAGAGAGAGAAATGACTACCCAATTGTTCTCTGACCTCCACAGTAGGACCATGACACTTCTGCTTCCACACCAAAGTAAATAATTTAAACCTTTAAAAAAATAATAAAAATTGCCGGGCGGTGGTGGCGCATGCCTTTAATCCCAGCACTTGGGAGGCAGAAGCAGGCGGATCTCTGTGAGTTCGAGACCAGCCTGGTCTACAAGAGCTAGTTCCAAGACAGGCTCCAAAGCCACAGAGAAACCCTGTCTTGAAAAACCAAAAAAAAAAAATCTTTTTGTCAATTTCCCATGCATTAAAAAGATGGGCACACCACCCAGATGCAGTGGTGAATGCCTCTTAATTCAAGCACTAGGAAGGCAGAGGCAGGTAGATCTCTCTGAGTTTGAGGCCAGCCTGGTCTATAGAGTGAGTTACAAGACATCCAGGCCTACACAGAGAAACCCTGTCTCAAACAATTAAAAGAAAAAAAGCTGGGGGCAATGGTGCATGCTTATAGTCCCAGCACTAGAGTCTGAGGCAGGAATATCTTAATTCTAGGCCAGCCTAGGCTACATAGCCACACCCTCTCTGCAGAAGCCTATGACAAGGGGTGGAGCTCAGTAGCAGAGCACTTGCCTATTATCCTTAGGCTCCTGGGCTCATCCCTAGCACCAAACATGAACATTTTTTTAATTGAGAGAATTAGCATAATAAGAAATTTTTTGAAACAGTGTTTAATAAAAATTAATTTTGATAATACCATATACAGTTAAATATACTATCAAGTATACTGGGTTAAATTATTGCTTCAACATTATTTTTTAAATATTTACTTGTTATGTATACAATATTCTGTCTGTGTGTATGTCTGCAGGCCAGAAGAGGGCACCAGACCTCATTACAGATGGCTGTGAGCCACCATGTGGTTGCTGGGAATTGAACTCAGGATCTTTGGAAGAGCAGGCAATGCTCTTAACCACTGAGCCATCTCTCCAGCCCTTGCTTCAACATTTAATCAATATAAAAATATCAATAAAACATTTTACTTTTCTTCACAGTGCCTTTGAAATCTACACCTTATTTTATTCTTTCAACACACCTAAATTTAGACCTGCTACTTTTCAGGAGCTACCACATGTGGTTTGTGGCCAATGTAGTGGATAGCCCTGATCTAGAACATGTATTCATTTACTCATTCAATCAAGCAAGGCATTATAGTCCTGGAAATACACAAAGAAGTGAGGCCAGTCTCTGTTCTCAAAGTACACACAGTCCAGCTGGGAAGACTGGCATGGTGGCTTATTTTGAAAATGATGATACTTTGAGAAAGCTAGGTGTGACAGATAATCCAGCACTCGGGAGGCTGAGGCAGAATTGCCATGAGTTTGAGACTGATTTGTGCCACATAGCAAAACACTGTCTGAAAAACAACAAATAAAGATGCTAAGCAGTGATGGCGCACGCCTTTAATCCCAGCACTCGAGAGGAAGAGGCAGGCAGATCTCTGTGAGTTTGAGGCCAGATTGGTCTACAGAGTGAGTTCCAGGACAGTCAGGACTGTTACACAGAGAAACCCTGTCTCGAAAAGCCACACACAAAAAATAAGGAATAAGTAAGACTTTTGAAGTGCCTATAAAAAGGCAAATGTTCCTTAAAAGATTAACACAATGGGTATGGTGGTCATATGATTAGTATATTCTAGGCCAGCTGTCATTACATAGTGAGACCCTATCTCAAACAAACAAAAAATTAATCATAAACTCAAGAACCCTGTAGTTCCACTACCAGGAATAGTCCACAAAGAACTGAGTTAAATCTGCTGCAATTTAAAATAGTTCCACACTAGCCCAGAGTGGAGTATAAAAAAGGTTTATTTATCTGGAGGTAAACTCACGAGTGATCCTCAATCCTCTGCATGCTCTAGGAACTGGGAATGAATTTAGCAGCCAAGGGGCTTGCTCATGCCTCTATGTCTGCATTTATAGTACACAAGACCACACCCAAAGTGGGTCAGCATCCAAGAGGCCATTGACTGAAGGAGTTCCCAAAGCACCTCCCCTTTTTGTCTAAATAAGAAAGTTCCAAGCCCAATACAAAATTATATACAATAAGAACAAATATCAAGTATAAAAATTAGAATTATGGGCTGGAGAGATGGCTCAGAGGTTAAGAGAACTGACTGCTGTTCTGGAGGTCCTGAGTTCAATTCCCAGCAACGACATGATGGCTCACACCCATTATAATGAGATCTGAGATCCGGTGCCCAGAACACTATATACATAATAAGTAAATTTAAAAAGAAAAAAATTAGAATTACAACCAGCATGAACAACATCAAGCATGAAACATATGCTAAGTGTTTCAATAGTTATCCTGTCCTAATATCCTGTCTAAGTCTTATATTAGAAATAGCTTGGTTAAGTACTGAGAGGAAAGTAACTATGACTATCTTGTCTTCAACTCCATAAAAGACCTGTGAAGGGAAATAACATTACTTGGGTAAACAGGAAATGCAATCATGCAACTTCCAAAAGGTGCAAGAAATAACAGAGACACAGAGACAAGTGGCCACCTGGCCAGCACTCAAAGTCTCATTTGCAATGTTGAGGCAAACAACTTTGGCTAAGGCCTAGAGTAACTGACAGACCATTTTCAGAGGCAGGAAAATTTTCAAAACCATCTTACCCTGTCTTGGCAAGGTCTGGCAGTCTTTTTGTTTGTATCCTACTTGTCCGGTCTGAACACCGTGCATTTTGTCAGTGGTCAAGGCAGGAGCAGTTCTTTCCCCAAAGACCAGTGTGAAGAAAACAAGCTCCAAGTGGAGTGTCTTCAGTGGTCAACATTCTCTCTGGAATAGATCAGTGCTGCCAGGAACAATTGTGTATCACATCAACAGAATCCTAAGTTGTTTAAATACCAAATACCATATTCTACAGTTCTTTGAACTGGATAAAGATTACCAATCTATGTGAAATACAATCTCTATGCATCTAAAGAACCTGATTAGTCTAAATATAAGCATGACAAACATGGATGACTTTTGACCTATAATTCTTTTTTTTTTGGTTTTTTGAGACAGGGTTTCTCTGTGGCTTCATATTAAAATATTAAACAATCTTTAAACAACTGTGCAGCAAATGAGGACAATGACCTTCAAATGTAAACAATGTATAAGTATCTTAAACGGAGGTAAAAACATATAATGCAATATGATAAGTGTATCCTAAAATTGCATCAATATACAAAATATATTAAGCAGAGGTAGAAAAATGCATGCATGCTAACTCTTACATCTTAAATTAATCCATTACTATTATTTTGTATTTTACCACAAGATTTGTGATTTACTGATAAGGTTCCAAGCATCTGTCTCTTTCAGGGGCTACATGGCATCTCCTCGACTCCACCTATTTTCTCCTCTATCTCTGCTTGGAATTCCCACCTTATTTTGTTCTGCCCTGCCAATAAGCAAATGCAGCTTTATTCATTAACCAATAGTAACAAAACACATTCACAACATACAGAGGGGAATTCCACATCACCTCCTCTTTCCTGTCTAAATTAAAGAAAGGTTTTAACTTTAACATAGCAAGATTACATACAACAAAACAGTTATCAAGCAAGAATTATAGTTACAATATTTAGTCCATTTACATTTGGCAAAGTAGGAAAATACTCTATCATTTATCCTATCTTTGTGAGTCTAAAGTTTTATATCTAACCTATCTTTTATAATAAATAAGGAAAAGGATAACTATAACTATCTGTTCTTCAACTCCATCAAAGACTCCAGAAGGATATGATGTTACCTAAGTTAACAGGAAGTGCATTGTAAGCAACTTCCAAAACTCCAGAATTGACAGAGACATCTTGCTGCCTGGACAGTCATCCAAAGTTCTTTTTCTGTTTGTTTGTTTGTTTTTCTTTTCAAGGTCTGATCATTTATTTGTTACCCTTACAGACTTATTTTTGACTGGACTCAGAAGTAGAAGCTCTCAGAGAGGACAGCCTTCGCCTCCTGGCAATCTGGTCCTGGCACTTTTATTTGGCTTCCTTCATTCTCTTGGCCAAAAGTTTAGCATATTCTGCAGCCTCCTCCTTGTTTTTCTTTGTTCATTGCTTCTTCAGAGCAATATGCTGGCGTTTGTGTTGAAGGACATGTGGAGTCATAAAATGGTAAATCTTGGGTGCCTTGTTCCTGGGCTTCTTACCTTCTTTGTTTAAAGGCTTTCTGACAACGTACTGGTGGACATCATCTTCTTTAGAAAGATCAAAAAGCTTTTGGATTCTGCTAGCTCTTTTAGGTTCCAACCGACGAGGCACAGTAGTATCTGTCAGTACAGGAATATCCTTTTTTCCTTTTTTTACAATAACCAAGTTGAGAACACTCAGATTGGCATCCACAATGCATTCTCGGACAGACTTGCACTTCCTCTCTCCAGTTCTCCTTGGTCTATAACAAGAGTGCCCCTTACTCAACAGCAGGCACATTCTGCCATGGGTTAAGACACCTTGTTTCATAGGAAAATCTTGTTTGTCATTACCACCACTGATTTGGACCACATAATCCTTCCACTCTTCACCCAGAGCATCAGCAGCTACTTCTGTGGCCATGCACTTCTCATAGAATGTCTGAAGCTTGCACTCATCATCCACTTTGATGACTTTCTGACAGCTGGTGGCAGGGAAGGAGATATTCAGCTTCATCTTCGCACAGCCGGCGAAAAAGAGGCACCACGAAAAGGGGCATCCAAAGTTCTGTAACGTTGGGGCATCCATCTTCAGCCTACAGGCCCATAGCATCTGGCAGACTTTTCCATGAAGCAGGAAACTTCAAAGACAGTTCTGCCTGTATTGGCAATTTGTCTGTCACTTTTTTCTGTGTCCTGCAGAATGACTGGCAGTCTCTTCTATGAAGCAGAAACTCTGCAGGACTGTCTCACCTTCTTTAGGCAACTTCAGCAGTCATTTTTCTATGGGTCCTGCATGTTCACTTCATACAACATACCAATCAAGCAGTCCAGGCAAGAACAGTTTTTGCCCAAATGGTGAACAAACTCCTTAAGGAACCTCTTCAATGCCCATCTTCCTCTTGAAGTAGATTGGTGCTGCCAGGAGCAGATGTGTCTCATTGTCATGAAAAAGTCCTAAGTTCTTAAAACAGTTCAAATGCCATATTCTGTTAAGTCTTTGAAAGGTTTGAAGAATACCTATCCATCTGAAATATATCTCTATACATCTAGAAAACCTAACTAACATGATTATAATTTTGACTATTACAAATTTACAAATGACTATCTATTAATCTGTATCTTTAAATTACATTACATTTTTAAATGAGCTGCACAAACAAAATACTTTAATCAAGAGTAGAAATATACATATAACAAAATTGACCTTATATTTGTATCAATAAACCAAGATCCATACCAATGCAAAGAATTCATCTCCATAGCACATCCCCCTTTAAATGTAAACAAACATTTGCAAACATTTAGGGAATATGGCGTTGTTCTCTAGACTACTTCCTGCTAGTTTGGGCACTGTTAATCAGGTCTTTTATGGAGTATCCTGTGTGGTATGTTCATCTCAGCTAGCAGTCCTGAAGCTGTCATGGATGTTGGACCATCTGGCCCATTGCTTCAGGGGGTCTTGTATGATCAAACCATAATAGCCAGTAAGGAATCCACAGATTTCTATCCTCTGTGGAACAAAAGCAGAACCTCCTTTCCAAAGCAACAAATCCTTAGACCCAAATTCTGAAGTCAAGACACCTTTAAAATATATATGTTGGTTTAGCTTAGCAGCCCATACAATGAAATGTCTCTCTGTACTTAGCTCATTCACAGGCAAAAAATTCAAAGAAAACACAAGAGTATACATAATCCAGACTCTCTGTATATATTCCTTCTTTACATGGCTAATTTTTTTACTCTTATTTTTTTCTACAAGTTTGATATTTATTTTATCATCTTTACTCCTTTAACTTATGACTGTACTCTTTTATATCTGTCTATTCTCTTTTTCCTCTCTCTCTCAAGCCTATGTACATTTATCCAATACTGTGACCCATTTAAAGGTCTTTTTTTTCTGAATCTATCTTTATTGTGTATCTGTAATTATTTTTTGGCCAGGAGCACCTTTTTTTCTTTTTAAATGCTAAGTAGGCGTGGCTAGGACCAACTCCAGGGCCCTACCTGTTGGCTCCATCCAGTCCAACATAGCAGAGGTATGTTCACTGCCTCTGAGAGCTGTGCACACTGCTCTGGCTCCAGGATCATAGTCTATGTCACCATTCAGCAATTTGTAACATGCTGCTCACAGACCCCATTTAAGTGCTCGGCCTCCTGAAAGAGTCAGAGCTGTTCATGCAACTAGCAGGAACCAGGAAGCTGCCGTTTCTTAAAGAAGCTGCATGGGCTTTTTTGCTGCTAATGCTGAATCAGGAAGACCTCTCTTAAAGGAGTCATAGCACCCCTGCTCACCACCAGCAAACAGAGCCCACCCAGGAAAACAAACGCAGCTGCCAAGAAGCTGTACTAAACTCTGTTCTTTTCTGTCTAGAATTCCTTTCCAAGCTCTCTCAAGTTTTATGTGGATGTAGTCAGCCCATGTTGGTACGCCAGATGTAGATATGGACACTATAAAGTAGTCTAGCTCAAAATTGAGTATCATAAAGGGTTCTTTATTTAGGGGTAGACTCACAGATCACAGTTCTCTGCACAAACGGGGAACAGGAACTGAATCCAGCAGCTAAGAGAGAGTGCATGTGCAAGTTTTACGTCTGCATTATAGTATAAGTAACCATGCCCAAGTCGCTGGTATCTTAAAAGCTATTGGCTGAAGGAGTTCCCATAGCACCTAACCCCGAGGACAAACTTTGTTAGGAGAGGGGACATAGTCTTATAGAATTACTTCCAGCTGTCATGAAGGCAATGTTATTTCTATGGGATCCTATAAAAACTAAAATGATAGTTAAGTTTCTGGTACAGTTGCAGATGATCTCTGAGTAGTTGGTTGGGTTATTTCTGAAGTTCTTATTTGAAGTTCTGGCAGAATGTTGTAAGAAGGTGCACCATATCGGCTAGCCAAGTTGGAATCATCTTGAGCAACTTGTAACCAAAAACCAATCTTAAAGTGGTGCTCTCAGCTTTATGACATCATATCAATCAGGTAGAATTGTTGTTGTGGGGCCCCATCTTCTTCCTGGAAACTTCAAAGATTACTGCAGGAAAATTTATTGTTCATTGTGGAAAACTTAAACGTTATTCATATAGACATATATTCAATGAAAGTTACCATAGTAAAACTTTTCCTAAATTCTTTCTTCTTTCTGTCCCATACCAGATGGCTCCTGATATGAAACAGAAACTCTGAATTTTTCTTTTAACAACATGCTTGGCTTTAGATAAGGATAGCCATTGTCTGTAACAGGAAGGCCTGCTTGTTGGGGTTTCTGTCCTGCCCGGTCCCACAGTTGTTAGGTCCCAAAGAATCACACAGAAGGTCTACATAAGTTATAAAACTGATTGGCCCATTAGCTCAAGCTTCTTATTAACTCTTATAACATATTAACCCATTATTCTTATCTATGTTAGCCCACATGGCTCAGAACCTTTTTCAGCAGGGCAGGTCACATTCTGCTTCTTCAGTGTCTGGGCAGGACTGTGGAGGAATGGGCTTCCTCCTTCCCAGAATTCTCCTGTTCTAATTGACCCGCCTCTACATTCTGTCTGGTTGTCCCGGCTATACTTCCTGCCTGGCTACTGGCCAATCAGCATTTATTTAAAACATAATTGACAGAATACAGAATTGTCCCACACCAATTGTCTAACTCCAAAGCCAGTTTTGATTTTTAAGTGAGTCGCGACTATTATTATACTGAGAAGTAGAGATATATATATGTTCAGGTAGTGAAATTTTACCCTGCAGAGGATATTGGTACCATAAGTCAGATTTCCTGTTGCTTGGTGATTCTTTCTGGATAGCTATCTTTTCTTCTTTAGGCATCTAGATACCCAAGGTCTCTTGACTTCTGAAAGATGGGTATTTTCATGCAAAGAAAAGAACATAACCCTGCCCCAACCCTTATGAGGTTTCCTATGGATGAGTTATCAGTTCTCTTTATCAATAGATTTCTCTTTTTCAAACTTAATCTTTATTAATTTTTATGGTATCCATAGCTTTTATTCTCCTGTGGAAACAAAAGCGAAACCCCTTCCCCAATGTAGAACATCTCCTGGTTTCCATTCTGAGGTCAACACATCCTTGAAATCCACTGACTGATTTAATTCAGAAGTTTTTTTCTATTATCCAATGTCTCCCTGATGCCATTGTTCCTTTCTTATTAGTATTAAGAAAATTCAATGTTTATAAAGCATTATGCAATCTATTTCTGGGGGTATTTCCCATCCCTTTCTGTTTGTTTAACATATAATTTATTGTTGCGGGCTGCAACATTGTTGTTGGCGACCACATGCAGAGGTGGCCGCCGTTCCGTGCTCCAAAACAAGTGCTTTGCGCATGCGCCTCTCCCGAACAGGCGATGGCAGATCTAGCCTATCCCTGACGACCTGTCAATCTGGCACCATGAGCTGACCAATTGCTGAATGACACCTCAGAGGCGAGAGAATTTTACTATATAAGCTCGCCAGTCTCGGTGAGCTGGGTCTCCTGTCTTCAGCTGTAAGAAAGCGCCTTAATAAAGCATGATCGAGAAGAATCCTGGTGTCCGCGTCCTTTCTGCTGGCAGACGGGGTGCGACAATTTATAGTTCAATTTGATCTTTCTATAACTGCCTGACCTGTAGGATTGTTCGTTATACCTGTAATATGCTTTATAGTTGCTCTGTAGACCACACTGGCCTTGAACTCACAGAGATTCACCTTCCTCTTCCTCCCAAGTCCTTGCATTAAAAGTTTATACTACTACCATTGGACAATATGCTTTATATTATAATAAGCAAAAAGCTGTTTCATTTTCTTAGAGACATTTGCTAGACCATTTCTGTCTTTATTTGTACAGGTATACCCATGATGGCCATAACTTCTAATAAATGTGTGATTACCGAATCAGCCTTTTCCAAACTCAAAGCAGTTGCCTATTGAAAACCTGAATAGGTGTTAATGGTGTGGTATGTATATTTTAATTTTCCAAATTCAATGAAGTGGAACCCATCCATCTGCCAGAATTCATTCCTTTGAGTGCCCTTTGGGTTACTTCCTGCAAGTAGTGGTGTTTGAGTATATAAAAAACAAATAGGACATTTCTTTATAATCTCCTTAGCTTGTTACCATGTAATAGAAAACTCCTTTTTTTAACCTTTGCTAGTAACATAATGGTTTTTGTGAAATTATGAGCCCTTCAGCACATTTCCAATCAATAATATATCAATTTCTGCATTATCTGTACTAGAGGACCTGGCAGACCTATATGGGATTGGATGTGTATTATGTATATGGGACGAAGCATATCTTGAACCTGAATTAATAATGAAGTCAGTTCTGTATCATCTGGTATAAATTCAGCAGTTTCAATATGCAAAACAACTCTGCATATTGAAAATCAGTAACTATATTGAGAAATTCTTTAAAATCGTTTAGTACCATGATAATAGCATATAATTCTGACTTTTGAACCGAGTTATATGGGCTTTGTTCCACCTTGCTTAAATCTTCTGATTTGTAACCTGCCTTTCCTAATTCATTTACATCAGTATAGACTGTATGGGTTCCAGTTACTGGTGTGTCACATACAGTATGGGGAAGGATCCAATTAGCTCTCTTTATAAGGTTAATTTTGGGATAGTTGTTATTAATCTCTCCTAAAAAATTAGCACAAGCTCTTTGCCAGAGTTCATTGTCTTCCCATACTTTTTTATTGAATTTCATCATTAGTAAAAGGGTCTATAATTTCTGCTGGGTCTTTTCTTGCTAATTGACAAAGACTCAATTTTCTTTTTATAATTAATTCAGAAACCTTTTCCACATAAGTTTTTAATTTTTTACTCCACTTATGTGGTAAAAAGATCCATTCTGCTTATTATCTTTAATATCTTCCCTCTGTATTAAAATTCCTGTAGGGGAAATTTTGGAGGGCAGTATGACTAGAATGCAGTTAAGATTCAGCTACAGGGAAAGTCAAGATCAGGCCGCCTCTCCTCTATTGTCCAGGGTTCTAGGTGGGGTCATCCTTTTGAATTCCTGGAAATTTCTCTAGAGCCAGGTTTCTGCTAACCCTATAATGGCTTCCTCAATCAAGATATCTCTCTCCTTGCTCTCATCTCTGTCCTTCCTCTATCTTGACCATCCCATTCCCTCAAGTTCTCCTCTTCCCTCCCCTTCTTCCCTCCTCTTCTCCTCCTAACTCTCCCTCCACCCCCGTGCTCCCAACCCTGCCAGTCAATCCTGTCCATTTCCAATTTCCAGGTGGGTTTATGTATTTTTTCTTTGGGTTCACCTTATTACTTAGCTTCTCTAGGATCATGAACTATAGGCTTGCCCTGTCGTCAGACTGATGATTATCTTAAATATCATCTTAGAGCCTTCATCCAGCAACTAATGGAGGCAGAGGCAGAGACACACATTGGAGCACTGGCAGTTGAAGAGTGGAAGGAATGAGAATATGAGCAAGGAGGTCAAGACCATGATGGGTACACCCACTGAAACAGTTTGTCTGAGCTAATGGGAGCTCACCAACTCCAGCCAGACTGGGAAGGAACAAGCATAGGACCAAACTAGTTCTTCTGAATGTGGTTGCCAGTTGCATGGCTGGGGCAGACTGAGGGACCACTGGCAGTAGCACCAGGATTTATCCCTACTGCATGTACTGGCTTTTTGGGATCCTATTCTCTTTGAATGTATACCTTGCTCAGCCTAGATATAGTAGGGAGGGACTTGAACCTTCCATAAAGCAATGTGACTTACCCTCACTGAAGATTAGATGGGGTGGAGTGGGAGGGTGTGTGGAGGGAATGGGAGGATGGGAGGGAATGGGAACTTGGATTGTTTTTTTTTAATCTAATAAATTAAAAAAAATAATCGGATCCATCTGATCCACATGTGCCTCCTATGATTTCTCTACAATCACAGTCAATTCTTTCTCAGTTTCAGCTGTTATTTCCCTGGGACTATTTAAGTCTTTGTCACCATCTAAGATTTTGTTTATATGAATTATTAGATTAGGTGTTATCCCAGAAGTGGGTCATAGATTGGAAATGTCTCCTAGCAATCTTTGAAAGTCATTAGGAGTCCACAATAGATCTCTCCTAATTTGTGCTTTTTGGGCACCAATCTCTTGCAATTTAAAATAGTTCCACACTAGCCCAGAGTGGAGTATAATAAAGGTTTATCTGGGGGTAAACTCACAGAATAATGATCTGCAATCCTCTGTGTGCTGTAGGAACTGGGACCAAATCCAGAAGCCTAGGGGCTCGTGCATGCCCCTATGTCTGCATTTATAGTACACAAGACCATGCCCAATGTGGGCCAGAATCCCAAAGGCCATTGACTGAAGGGGTTCCCACAGTATAGGTCCACCAAAAAAAAGTGCACAAATATTCATGGTATATGTAATATACGATGTTCATATGTAATAGAAAGTATGACAGCATACTCTGACAAAAATCAAGTCAGTCTTTTCTGGATCGTCTCCCCAACTGGACCTTGACTTTTGAACACCTGCAGCCTCTTTTATTGATTTATTTATTCGTTCATCCACTTGAGTTTTTGCAGGGGTGTTTCTGTTTTGTTTTTTCAACTAAAGCCATGTATCACTATTTCCCGGCCTCTAATGAAGAAGCAGAATATACTCCATTTTGAGAAAGAACTTCATTTTAGACAGGACCTAACTAATGGGAAAAGGTGGGTGAATGCATCCCAGCAAAGTCATAAACATTCCCAAGAAAACCGTGGCAGTCCTGGTCATAGTGACCCACCAAACAACATCTGCTTGCTTCAAACATCCTTATAAGTATCTGATAAACTGCTGTTTTGAATTTTTTGTCTGCTGACAGTCATTTTTTTTTAAATTCTCCTATACGCCAACCAAGGAATTCAAAATTATATAATTTTACCCAATCCTGAAATGCCAAGGCTTGTGCCATCCTGCCTGTGGTTTTTCCTTTAAAATCCCCTTTCTCTGAAGCCTCAAGGCTGCTTGTCCCCACCTGCTGTGTCGGAGTGATGGATTACAGTCCAAGTTAACTTACTTGTAATCAATAATATCAATGTGTTTGTGTCAGATATGGGCTCTGTGGTGGTCTTGTTTGGGGATCCCTGATGCAGGCACAGCACTATCATCTCTTGAAGTGTTCCTGTCCATGCAAGAATCCTGCCAGGAAGATTTCCATCCTCAGTACCTGACTGAACCCTTACTCCCAGCTTATGTTAGGTCACCCTGCTTGCCTTCAGCAAGAATCTCACTAGGTTGGTTTACCCAAGAGTTACCCTGCTCTTTCTGTAATGTTTCACCACCACCACCACTACCTCCTCCACCACCACCACCTCCACCTCCACCACCACCACCTCCACCACCTCTACTACCATCACATCTACCACCACCACCTCCTTCACCACCACATATACCATCACCTCCACCACCACACCCCACACACACTAGATATAAATCCTTGCTTTTCTTTGTTGTAATCAGAACTGAACCTATTTCATTTTACAGGCAACTGCTGTTGTGTTTCCTCTCACACAATACAAATGGTAAATGTATAACAAAACATGGGCTTGCCACACAGTGGAATATTATTCAGCAATAAAAAGAATGAGGTCTGAAAAAAAAATGGCGCACACCTTTAATCCCAGCACTCGGGAGGCAGAGGCAGGCGGATCTTTGTGAGTTCAAGGCCAGCCTGGTCTAGAAGAGCTAGTTCCAGGACAGGCTCCAAAGCTACAGAGAAACCCTGTCTCGAAAAAAAAAAAACAAAAAAAAATGAGGTCTGATATAGGCTACAACATTGATGAAGCTCAAAATGCTATGCTTAATGAAAGAAGTCATTTACATAAAATGTCTATGTTAGGGCCCAGAGCCAGGGAGGCTTCTCTTTTTAAAGACTTATTTTTACATGTGTGGGTGTTTTCCCCACATGTGCATCTGTGCACCACATGCATGTAGCACTCATGGACGCCAGTAAAATGCATCAGATCCTCTAGAGTCGGAGTAACAGATGGTTGTGAGCCACCATGTGGGTGCTGGGACCCAAACCCAGATCCTTTGCAAGAACAGCACGGGTTCTTGCTGTGACAGACTTGACCATATTGTTTTGGGGAGGGTTGTGGAAGGATGTTGGAACTTTGGGCTAGAAACGCTGTAGAGTGTTCAAAGTTTGGTGAGCTCTTGTGAGAACTTGGAAGATTCGAGGACAATGCTGAGAGCTATGCAGATGAGGGATGCCTGGCTTGTGAAGTTTCAAAGGGAAGCAGAGATTCTACTGGTCCATTTGAGTGTGTTTTGTTTTGGTTTGGTTTTTGGTTTCTTTGTGTAGCCTTGGCTGTCCTGGAACTTAATTTGCAGACCAGGCTGGTCTTGAACTCAGAGATCTATCTTCCTCTGCCTTCCAAGTGCTTGGATTAAAGTCATGCGTCTGAAACTGAGCTGTCCTAGCTCACCAGTTTGCTTAGACTGGCTGGCTGGCCAGCAAACCATAGCAATCATATATAGTTTTCCTTTCAAGTCAGGATTTTTTTTTCTATGTAGCCCTGACTGTCCTGGAACTCGCTCTGTAGACTCGGCTGGCTTCGAACTCAGAGATCTGCCTACCTCTGCTTCCCAATGCCGGGATTAAAGGCATGCGCCACCATGCCCAGCTCTATTCCTGTCTCTCACCTCCACAGTGCTGGTGTTACAGGCTTGTGCTACTACACACAGCTATTAAATATGTCTCTTGGGTATTTTGTCACAACAACAGAAATCTGACTAACAATATTCAGAAAAGGCAAATTTGTGGAGCGGTTTCCTCGGGTTGGACTGGTATTTGCTGTCATATGTAGGTTTTCCATGTCGTCCAGACTGGCCTGGAACACCTGAGGTAGACCTGGGTTGCCTCACATGTGCCACCCTCCCATGTTAGTTTACCAAACGATGGGATTACAGGAATGCACTGGGCCTGCCTAAAGTGATTTTTTTTCAGTGCCCAAGATTGAACCCAGGACCTTACATATGCTACGCAAGCAAACACTGTGCCACTGAGCTACACCTTCAGCCTGAGTTTTCTTGTTATGGTGATAAAAATAATGCTCTGACATTGTGAAGATGGGTAGTTACACATATTTGCAAATACACTAAAAGCTATTGAATTGTACTTTTTTTTTTTTTTTTTTTTGGTTTTTCGAGATAGGGTTTCTCCGTGTAGCTTTGGAGCCTATTCTGGAACTCACTCTGTAGATCAGGCTGGTCTCAAACTCACAGAGATTCACCTGCCTCTGCCTCCCAAGAGCTGGGATTAAAGGCATTCAACACCATCATACTTGTACATTTTAAATGGATGAATTATATGATTTGTAATTAGAAACCCAAAGGAATTCACAAGGAATTTAGATATGTAACAAAATAACAACAGAAGGCCAAGATCTCCCAACATCCCCTATAAAGGTGAGGTGATGGTGTTTAATTTGCATTACGTGCTCTCAAATCTTCATTGAGTGTCTGAGACCAGGAGGCTACAACTAACTCTTTGAGGAGGTATCATGTTCAGCCTGGCACTGTGACCATTTCCTGAGGAACATCAGAACCCAGTTTCTTCATCAGAATCTAGTTTCTTCACGTCACTGGTTCCTCCTAAGCTCAAGTACACTGCAGAGCTAGCCACTTTTTATAGTCAAGACTTAGCAAAACTGGGGTAGCAAGTGTGCCAGAAGCCCAGCACACCTTCAGTGACAGGTGCCTGTGTGCCTGGGGCCCCACCACCAGAACAGTCCTCTTCTGCTGTTGGGTGAAGCTTTCAATCTCCACAGCCATTTATTCCCAAGCCATTTATTATTGCATGTATGTGTGGATGCACACATGCCACAGCATTCGTGTGCTGGCTGAAAAACAACCTGTGAGAGTTCCATTCTCTCCTTATACTGTGTGACTTCTAGAAAGCAAACCCAGGTTGTCAGGCTACACAGCACGTGCCTGACCCACTGAGGCATCTTACTAATTCTTTTCAAATAACTGTGTTCAGCCGTGGCTCTCGGTACAGAAACAGCCCAAAGGCAGGAACACCAGGGCTGAGAAGCTCCGCAGCCAGTTCTCAGTGCAGCAAGAGGCATGGCCACGCCCCTTCTTCCTGCTCTTTAGATCCTTCTAGGCCAGAACTCAAAGTAGACCCTGATGAACCATGTGCAGTCCCACACACGCAGGCACCTGGCAGAGGCAGGAAGGTTGGGAGTTCAAGGAGGCCAATCTGTGCTACAAAATGAGACCTTGTCACAGTTAATCAATCAATTAATCAACCTGAGTTCTACACTGAGACTCCATAAAGCAGAGTGCACTGTGGGCCCGAGGCCACGTTGGGCACCAGGTGAAGAAGGATACTTAAAAGAAATCCCACAGTAGATCAGAATTGAGGATAATAGAGGGTTATTTATTTAGGGGTAGACTCACAAATCAATATCCTCTGCTAGAAGGGAGAACAGCAACCAAATCCCTCAGGCCACGCCCAAGTGGGCGGGTAACTTAAAGGCTACTGGCTGTAGGAATTCCTACAGCAGTAGAGTCCTCATCCAGCAGGTACAAGCACATGGCCTCCATCTCTAGTGCTACACTGCACAAATAAAGGAAGTGTTGCTGGCTTGGTAAGTTTTCTTCAACCTCAGTCACTAGTGCAGTTAGCACCAAGTTGGTGCACAAAGTATGCCCATCACCCTGCTGCTGTGGCCTTTCCCATTCATCGATCCCAAAAGAAGTCACTAGCTCCTAAGAATAGGTTCAATTCACTTGTTCTTTCCAATGTAGGTTGGGATACACCCCTGAAGTAGAGCACTTGCCTAGTAAGGTCCTGGGTCCCATTTCTGTCCGTTGGATGGCACCTACCGTATATAAACTTTATAATGCAGCTGCCCAAGTTGACTGAAGGATGTTCACTGGCACAGACTGAAATGAAGAGTCAGGAGGTACTTTGGCATCCTGAACTGCATTCTCTGCTTTCTCTTGACACCCATTGAGTTTATGCTTGACTTAAAACCTCCAGCAAAATCATACGCTCATTTTGAGAAACACAACTAGTATCATTGAACATTGTTACTGGGTACTAAGTCAAGCACTTTGCAAATTCACCTCCATTCATTTCCACAGAGAGCCTAGAAATGTTTGCCTCAAGCTCTTAAGTACACATGGAGGGGGCAGTCGGTGAAGGTGGCTAAAGAAAATGTTCAGCGATTGTGATGCCTCCAGAAGTTCTTTTGTTGCCCAGGATTGTTTTGGCTATCCTGGGTTTTTTGTTTTTCTAAATGAAGTTGAGTACCGTTCTTTCAAGGTCTTTGAAGAATTTTGCTGGGATTTTGATGGGCATTATGTTGAATCTGTAGATTGCTTTCGGTAAGATTGCCATTTTTACTATGTTAATTCTGCCTACCAAAGTGTATGGGAGGTCTTTCCACTTTCTGGTGTCTTCTTCAATTTCTTTTTTTGTTTGTTTGTTTTGTTTTGTTTTGTTTTGTTTTTCGAGATAGGGTTTCTCTGCAGCTTTGGAGCCAGTCCTGGAACTAGCTCTTGTAGGCCAGGCTGGTCTCGAACTCACAGAGATCCGCCTGCCTCTGCCTCCCGAGTGCTGGGATTAAAGGTGTGTGCCACCAACACCCAGCAGAATCTTTTTGGGGGGGGGTTTGAGACAGGGTTTCTCTATAGCTTTGGAGCCTGTCCTGGATCTAGCTCTTATAGACCAGGCTGGTCTTGAACTCACAGAGATCTGCCTGCCTCTGCCTCCTGAGTGCTGGGATAAAAGGTGTGCACCACCACCGCCCGGCAATTTCTTTTTTCAAAGATTTAAAGTTCTTGTCATACGAGTCTTCCACTTGTTTGGTTAGAGTTACTCCGAGATATTTTATGCTATTTGTGGCTATTGTGAAGGGTGTTGATTCTCTGATTTCTTCCTCAGCCCTTTTATCATCTGTGTACAGGAGGGCTACTGATTTTTTGAGTTAATCTTGTATCCTGCTACATTGCTGAAAGTGTTTATGAGTTGTAGAAATTCCTTGGTAGAATTTTTGGGATCACTTATGTAAACTATCATAACATCAGCAAACAGTGAGAGTCTGACTTCTTTTTTTCCAATTTGTATCCCCTTGATCTCCCTTTGGTGTCTTATTGCTCTAGCTAGGACCTCAAGAACTATATTGAATAGGTATGGAGAGAGTGGACAACCTTGTCTTGTTCCTGATTTCAGTGGAATCACTGGGAGTTTCTCTCCATTTAGTTTGATGTTGGCTGTTGACTTGCTGTATATTGCCTTAATTATGTTTAGGTATGTTCCTTGTATCCCTGCTCTCTCCAAGACCTTTATCATGAAGGGATGTTGTATTTTGTCAAATGCTTTTTCGGCATCTAATGAGATGATCATGGTAATTGGTATCAAGGTAATTGTAGTCTCATAAAAAGAGTTTGGCACTGTTCCCTCTGTTTCTGTTGTGTGGAATAATTTGAGGAATATTGGTATTAGTTCCTCTTTGAAAGTTTTGTAGAATTCTGAGCTGAAACCATCTGGTCCTGGGCTCTTTTTGGTTGGGAGACTTTTGATGACTGTTTCTATTTCTTCAGAAGTTATAGGTCTGCTTAATTTGCTTATCTGGTCTTGATTTAATTTTGGTAAGTGATATTTATCCAGAAAGTTGTCCATTTCCTTTAAGTTTTCCAATTTTGTGGAGTACAGGTTTTCAAAATATGACCTGATGATCCTCTGTATTTCCTCATGTCTGTTGTTATGTCCCCCTTTTCATTTCTGATTTTGTTAATTAGGATATTCTCTCTCTCTGCCTTTTGGTTAGTTTGGATAAAGGTTTGTCTATTTTGTTGATTTTTCTCAAAGAACCAACTCTTTGTCTCATTGATTCTTTGTATTGTTTTCTTTATTTCTATTTTGTTAATTTCAGCTCTCAATTTGGTTATTTCCTGCCATCTAGTTCTCTTAGGTGATTTTGCTTCTTTTTGTTCTAAAGTTTTCAAATGTTCTGTTAATTCACTAGTGTGGGATTTTTCCAGCTTCTTTATGTGGGCATTTAGTGCTATGAACTTGCCTCTTAACACTGCTTTCATTGTGTCTCATAAATTTGGGTATGTTGTGTGGTCATTTTCATTGAATTTTAGGAAGTCTTTAATTTCCCCCTTTATTTCTTTTTTTTTAAAGATTTATTTATTTACTTTATTTATTTACTTATTTATTATGTATACAGTATTTGCCTCCATGTCTGCCTACATGCCAGAAGAGGGCATCAGACCTCATTATAGATGGCTGTAAGCCACCATGTGGTTGCTGGGAATTGAACTCAGGACCTCTGGAAGAACAGTCAGTGTTCTTAACCTCTGAGCCATC